>JBBPBX010009185.1:0-60641 GCA_038048925.1 Garcialebias charrua | reverse complement strand
CACATCAGAATCCCAACATGCACTCCGCCAAGGATAACTGCAGAAACAAAAATATAAAAGTTAACTCGTTTTGGGGTCAGGAGCTAGGATCATTTCCCTTGCTCCCCTTCCGCTTCACCACAGAGTTACAGGAACCAGAAGAAGCAAGTCGTCAGATCCACCTGAGTACAGTATAACTAAAAATCATGAAGCCTGCGCTAGCAGGCCCAAATGTGCCTATGTGTTTCATTAAAAATTTATCATAGCAACTGTAGTTTTGATCCCGGCTGCTAAGATCAACGACAGATCCTCACAGATCAATATGGGGTGCGGCCTTTGCTGGTGTGAGTGACTTCAGGACCATTTGTTCTCTTGTCTGTTTGGAGAACGTGTTCAGCTTTCTCTTGTTCCAGCCCCCAGTGAGACGTTCACTGGGTTCTGATTCTCGTCCGGACCCCCCAAATCCGGACCGTATATCCTGGCCATTTGTGTCTGATGACCATGTTTTGACAGTTCTTTGAGAAAGTCTTTGCCTCTGCTCGGCTGAAAGTTTTTGTGGACAGTCTTTTGTTCTTTCGGTGCCTTTGTTGTTTTCAGTCGTTCCTTGCGTATGCCCCTCAAAGTTCTTGAGCAAGGTTGCATATGAATCCAGCCATGTTATTGTTCTTCCCAGTGAAGTCACAGTGAGTCAGTTTCTGGACACACCTTCATATTAAATCTGATCCGATCTGATCAATAACCACAGTAGCTGAGATTCAAAAGTCAGATGCTGCATGTGTTTTGACAGAGGCCTATCTTAATGCATATTTACCATTATGTGTTCTGTATAGATGAGGTGGGATTCATAAGACTCACTCTTGTTCCATCAACATTGTTCAATGAGGCTATTTAAAAAATTAAAAAATTAAAAAATCATTAACAGACCAGGATCAAATTAATTTTCTGTTAACAAGCTCTATTATGGATCCTTCGACGGAGGCATCTTTTAATCTGATCTGCACAACAGATCCAAAACATTAGTTTACCTAAAAGTGAAATAATCAATTTACCCTGAAACCAAAAAATACTGTAGCCTATTTTTATTTTAGAAAATATAATTTACTATTTCCTAAGACCCCCTTGCTAGTATACAGTCTATGATAATTAGCCAATTCCTTGAGCCTTCTAAGATCTGCCTTCTTGTTGGATTTATTTATGTATTATGTATATTTTCACGTCTAAACCGCACAGCTAGATGCCCTCCTAAATTGTCAATTTGAAATTATTAAGCTCAGTGGCTCATTTATTCAAAGTAAAAATATGGGCTCGTTCATTTTGGCCTGTTGTTCCAGGTATATAACTATTAGTCCAGGGGTGTCAAACTCATTTTGATCTGGGGGCCGCATACAGCTTAATCTGATCTCAAGGGGGTCCGACCAGAATACTCATTCTAAAGGTCCACTTTTTGTCTTTGTATTAGTGCAAAGAATAAATACATTATATAGATATTAACATTAAATTAATTGTCCTTTCACATTTTTACTCAGTTTAACATTTAAGTGCATTACATATTAGAGAACTGATCAGTGATTGCACGTTTTAAAACATTTATTCAACAAACTGTTTTGTTAAATACCCTGATGCATGCTCCATAATCCGTGTAGAGAAATCTAAAAAAGCTAAATCTGGGCTTCTGGACATACAAAAAACAGTTCTGTTAAAACCCTTTCCTGCATGTTAAAAGTGCATCAAAATTTAGAAATGAATGAATTTTAAATCCATTTTCCACATCTAGGAAGCAACTGTGAACCCATAAATTGAGCTTCGAGCGTAGCTGTTTTATTACTGCAGATTTTTAAGAAAATAGCGTTTATTTTTTATTTTTTTTATTCAGATTCATCTGCGGGCCGACTAAAACCCCCTGGCGGGTCTTTGCCACCCCTTAGTCGATTTTTAAAGTCCAACTCTCCACTTATTATAAATTGAGATTCAATTTATGTCCCCAATAGATTAAAATTAAAGATGTATTATCTTTAAGACCTGTCTGTGAGGGCTACTCCCTCCTTAGCACTTTGAGATTTCCATTAATGAAAAGTGCGTTATAAATTGAATTCATTACTATTATTATTATTATTATTATTTATTTTTCTTCAAACCCCAATCTATCCTCTTCTTTTATTCATATGACTCCAAACAGTTATTAAAATCTGCACCTGCATCCTTTTACTTTTATTAAATGTTTCAGAACGAATAACCCAACTGGATGACTAAATTAAAAATAAAAGTGACTCCGACCTGTTTTTGGCTTTTCTAGAAATTATTATGCTCCTGTCTGCAGTACCTTTTTTCGTCCATCAGGGGTCTCCATTATACTCAGGCTCAGTGTTTGCCAGGTGTACGATAATTTTCGTATTTGTACGATAATTTTGCCCTCTGTACGATCAATAATCCCGACAACGGCCAAAAATACAATAATTTCGCCATTCTGTGAACGTGTAGTTGTGACCGGTTTCCATCAGCCTGTCGCAACTGTCTGTCGGAGTTTTTCGTGAACCCTGAAGGCGTCTTGGAATTCCAGCTAATCGTGCTTTTCTAAATGTGACAAGACTTTCTGTAGAGCTCTTTAGTTGCCACCAGACAATAATGCGTATTAATGTCTATGGTCCCCCCAGTACTGACGCCACAAAGCTGTGAGTGCCTGTTAGACGCTACAGTATTCAACAATAGTGTGACTTATTTTATGATGGGTGTACGATAATCCTACATTTCTCACCTGGCAACCCGGCTCAGGCTATACACGAAACAACTGTGTCTTTTGCGTCCCCATAGTTGCCAAATCCGCCTATTTCAAGCAGCATTGGGCTTGTTTTTCCCTGGAGTCGCTTTCAAATTTGATCATCCGCTTGTGGCGGGTTTTTATTTTCGCTTCTTGTGGACATTGAGTCGCTTATTTGTGCTTGTTTTGAAGGAGCTGATCGCTTCTTTCGGTCTAGAGATCTGGCAACCCTGCGGCCGGTCGATGCTCACAAGACGTGGACATTCACTGGAGCTATTCACAAAAGTACGTCTTCCAAATTGGTAATCCACTTTCTCTGCTTCTTATATTGGGAAATACAAGTATAATACGTTCGGTTCTACATCCTCACGTCCTATACACAAATTATAAGACTACGTCTCGTAAACCACGTCGAACCTAGTGGCTCGTTAGCTTTGCTGTTAGCTGCTAAGTTCGTCTACAAAAACTAAATTTGGATTATTTAAAGTCGATATTGTTTATCTAAACGACGCGCCACTGTACGCTTTGTTAGCGAATCCGATGTGAGCTGTCTACCGTTACAAAGTTATAAAATGTCCGCTGTTAGACAGTCTATGCTATGCTAACGGGAGGTTCACTGCAATTTTCCACTTTCCCGTTTGTCTAAGCGTTATAACCTAAAATTATTGAGATAGAATGTCATAATCCTTTTTTATCAATCCTTCCAACTGTGAAGGTTCATTCGGCCCTCATTAATTTATCTCGAACTATCCGCGAATATTTTATTTGTTTATTCAAAAAACTGTTACCCGTCCTGAGGCCTTCTAGCCTGGTTAAAACCAGACCCCGTTCAGAGCTGAGCTGAAGTTCTAATTTTTTCATTTCACCCACATTCACGCTGTAGAAAATGATCTAGTCCTGTTAAAATGGAGAAGTGTAAACCGTTTTAATGTAATGTTTTTTATTTTTGTGTTTCAGGAACCCAGCACCAACTCCTGAGGAGGTGGATAATTCGTTTATTACTCTATTAACTGCTGTATCTAAATAAAACTGTTCTAACTTTAGCGTCTCAATGTTTGTTTCATATTTAATCTTCAGATAGCTTGTGACAAGTTTAAGAAGAAAAAGCAATCCATAAATATGTCATACAGGCTAAAAATACAGTAATCATTATTTTCCTCCTTCCGTTTTTTAATTCTTTAAAGTCCATGACTCACCATGTTTTCAAATTGCATCGCCATTATTTATTTGTTTATTTAAAAATAATACAGGAGCGTTTATTTATATTGTAGAGAAATAACGCTAAATGTATTATTTCATGATTTATAGCAGATTTTTAGCAAAAGCTCCGGGAATATCTGCCCCTCTCTTTTTTCTCTCCCCGTGGGTCGGGAGTTCAGAAGGTAGCCGCACAGCAGAGCTCTGAGCGCACGTGCCGCATGCTCTCTGGACAGAACCGAGCCCTGAGTCAACGAACAGAACTCCAAAGGTAACCGCAGAACGGGGAGCCAGGGAGAAGACGAGAGAAGCCGCGCGGCTCTTGCTCCTCTGGGCAGAAGGTGAGAGGCTTTAAGAGCAGCGAGCAACAGTCCGCAGGGTGTTATATCTTATTAAAACGTCTATAAAATAAATAAAAAATAAAAACAGAGCACTGGTCCAGTTGTCCACACAAATGCACCAAGAAATATGCAGTTTTAACTCCCATTTTTTAAAGATGTGTATGGGAACAATTAAATAAATAACAAGTAGGACCGTGCTTTTATTTAGGCAAAAAATATTGTGATATCAAGGTATTTTACTTAATAATTTCTGTATATAGCCTGTTTTAGCTTTTTCAGCTAATTCTACATTTTTAATCCAACTTTTCAGCCTAATTTAGCAAAACCATGCTCTTGTTTAGCTATTTTTTTTTAAAAATCATTCTAATTAACTTAAACTGTTTATTTTCATTAGACCAGTGTTTTTCAACCTTTTTGGAGCCAAGGCACAGTGTTTTCATTGAAAAAAAATCACGAGGCACACCACCAACCAGAATTGTAAACAGAGATACTGTACTGTACTCTGTATCTGCCTATATTAAATATATAGTCATTCTTATCATAGTGTCTTGGATAGAAAATGAAATAAACACAGAAATGTATTTTTATCATTTTATATTTCTTATTTCAATGTAGTCTTGTGACTGTTACATGCTCAAAGCAGCAAGGGGCGATATGTACCATTTTAAGTTTACCGGTGTATATATATATATATATATATATTATTATTATTTTTTATTTTTTGGGTACTTCATTGTGTATTTTATGAGTGTGGACAAAGTCAAACACTAAAGCTGTTTAGAAAACCACTTGGTTTCTAAACTTAAAAATATTTAGATCACAGATCAAAAATTTAAACTGAGAGCCTGTATCATTTTAAGGGAAAAATATGTTGTTTCAAAATTTCATAGCGTCTACAAATCCCCCCCCAAAAAATTGGGATAAATCCATTTTTCCCACTGTGCCGTAGTAAGTGGACCACTTATAGCTTTGGCCCCCTCTCGGTCCCCCCAGCAATAAAAGTCTAGCTCCGCCACTGGTCCAGAGCAGCACAGCGCTGCAGAGAGAGAAAGCCACGCGCAGTTTGGAGAGCAGAGACAAGTCACCCAGGTGAGGCAGGCAAGCTGACGTGACATGGCAGGAAACCATTATTTTAGAACATAAAAAAGGATTTAGTATTCTGTGACTAATTTTATTCTATTTTTAACTGGTCCAGGTGGAACTCTCGGATTATTTTATCAGCGAAAGTCAGCGCGTTTTCCTCAATTCCTCACCCCCAGTCCCGCCCTTACTTATTTAATCTCGAATTATAAGTAAGTCTAAATTGTCACTGTTTTAAACTAGTCACCACTCTAGTAAGTTTACAGTTAAACTTGGTCTCAGAGTTACAGGGTCAGCGGCGAATAAATTATTTATTTATTCTAAAACCCCGACCCCTCTGTTCCAAACGCCCGTCGGCATTTGGGAGGCTTGACCATTGCGTGTTTTTACCTGGGACTTGGGTATTATTATTTACTTCACGTATACGTATACTTGTCTTATTTCCTTATCTTACTGAGTCCAATACACTGAGCTAAAATTTGCCTATTAATGTCCAATTTCAGATTTTTGTTGAAACAGGTAATCTGCTTACCTCATTGTTGTGTAGACCGCGGTCACTGATCAGTGCTCTGGACTCCGGCTCATCCTTTCCTGTCCGCGCGTGCAACCAATCTCGGTAGGACCTCCATTTTTGTTGGCTTTTCTCTTTATTCGCCCCAGAGTTCGTTATTTGGTTCACTCATTGGATCAAAAAGGAGAGATACACTTAAACACGACAGACGCTCACTTAAAGTTCCAAACCAGTTTAATTAATGATAAGTTTAAAAGTCACAGAATACATTTGTTATATTTTATAAGCTATATATATATATATATATGATCTCATATGAGAAGACAGAGAGAGAAAGAAAGAAAGATAGAGAACAAAGAGAACATAAATGCGCATTCAAGGAGACAAGGCCATACAACCTGAAAGTTACTCCCTCGTGGCTTCTTCCTGCGTTGTCTGATGGAGGAGGGGAAACCTATACTTTTATACTCTTTCTGTGGGGTGTTTCCTACTCTCAACCAATAAGAGAAGTTTTGCTTTGTTTTCTTGTTGGGTGTTTCCTGCCTTAACCAATAAGAGCAGTTTTGCTTTGTTTTCTTGTCCTACCCCACTGCCAGAAAGCTCCTGTTCTGGTTTACCCAGGCCTCAGGGGGTTTCAGCTTACTCTGGTTTCCAAAACTAAATATACAGCAATGTTGAGCACCCACAAATCACAAACACACTAGTAGACTACCAAGTGACCGATCAGTGCAACTGGACACCAAACCACACCAAAGACACACATAGATTAGGGCTTGTTCTGACACTCCCTGACTAAGCAAACATGCAGAACCAGAGAGTGGCTTTCAGTGGACTTATCCCATTCTACAAAGTCGTAAAACTGACAAAGAGGCATCAGGTCTCCTCATCATGCTCCAAGCCTGCAGGACAGGCACAAACTGATCATTCTTTAATAACTTCACCAGAATAGATTTTATAAGAGAGAGACTGGTCATTTTAACACTGTTTGAAAACCCTTCTTGGAGAATAAAAACACGAGGACAAAAACACATTTTTATTTCATAACAAAGTGCACCTCGTTGTCTGTCAGCAGGCCCTCGGTCTCCAGGTAGCAGAAAGTTGTATAGAACAGATCCAACACTGCCCCAAACACATCTCTCCATAACCTCTCAATCCTGGATGGAAAATACATTTTAGTGTGAAAAAGGAGCAAGGTTGTCATAATACACTTATATAAAGACCAACAACTTAAAATAAAACGCCACCCCGGTATACAGTTATTGCTCTGTGGACATTGAGTTCATGATTGTGAGATCCAGACCTTTCTACTTACCCCGGGAATTCACGACGGTTATTTTTCATACTATTTTGGAAAAGGTAGCAACTTCCATGGAAGTAGTCAGTATGAAAACATGGAGAATAAATCAAGACTTTAATTTAAATACCTCTGGTTATGTGTGCTTCTTCCTGTTATGTGAGAATTTCTGTTTTGGCCTCTGGTTGAGACCATGAAGTGTGCCACTAGTACGTTCTCCCCTCCTTTGTCTGAACGAACACGAGATGGCACTCCATATGTATTCACAGCTTCAAGAAAGCTCTGAAGAACTGTTGTGGCACGATTGTTTGTAGCAGCAGTCAGGTAAACAATGAGGCGACTAAAGCCATCAATGCCCCCGTGAACAACGAATCGCCATCTATATAGACAACAAAAACATTTTTGATTATCACTGGTAGAAGAAACTTTCGTTTGTTTGTTGAATGCAGGCCTGGAATTCACAGAGAAGGAAAATCATAACTGCAGTGCTCTTATTCAGCAGAGTAAATGTTTACGTTAAAACACAGAGTAGTTCCATTAAGAATACATTTCTCACTTATGCTAAGACGATTTTAAAAACTTTAAAGGTTCAGTCTGCAGTTTCTGTAGAACTGCAGCACTTAGAAAAAATTTCAACAGGCAAAGCATTCTGATCCCTCCCCCTCAGAGCCATATATGGCTCTGCTCTCCCATGGTCTGCTGAAATTCAAATTCAAGCTCTGTTTTTATTGGCTGGTTACAAACTCTGTTTTTATTGGCTGGAAAACGGCGGGTCACTTTTTCTTTTTAGAAATGCTTATTTACCACCTGGAGAAGCAAGGGGACAATAGATATATACAGTATATTTTTTTTCAGAGATTACCTGGCTAACATCAGTCTGTCAGGAGATAGTGACAGAGTGAAGAAATATGTTTATAAAAAATGTTACATACTGCAGCTTTAATGTCATTGTGTTAGTTGGTCTCTGTGAAAAGTTTCTTAATGAAAGTAATCTGTGTAATCATCACTTGAGGTCCTTATTCACTACAGTACTTTTAAAGAGTACCGGTACATGTATTTGTAATGTCAACATAATTCCTCTTTTTTAAAGACCGTGTAAAGTAAAATTGAATGTGTGTTTTGAGTTTGTCACATGGCATAAATATGTGTTATTAATCACCCATATAAATCTGACTGATTGAAACAGTGCGAAGCTGGAAAGTGCGCATCAAATTTCCTTGCTGGTCAACTCGGTGCAATGCTTCTCGCACTCTTCTTCCTTGAAAATTAAGTAAACCATAATTAAAACGTGTTTGATTTGGAGGTGATGAACATAATGAAATGAGTCCATGGTGTAATAATGACAGTTAAGATAAGATTACAATATTGCTATGCCACTGCAATACATTAGAACATTTAAGTTACTTTCAACAGTATGACATGTAATTTTCTTTGTGATCCTTTTACGTTGTGGTAAACTGTTATTTGTTACCAATCCAATGTTATATACAACTGCAATTGGTGTTGGTATAAGCAGCCATAGGCTCATCTGTTGACTTACTTTGGCCAAGTAGCCCCATAGCAACGTGTATCCTGTATTAGGGTGATGACTTCGAATCTCTCGCACAACTCCATCCAGCTCATCATCTTCAATGTTGCAGTATGAGTCAGATACTCTACAAGAAAAAATAAAAGTCAACTGAAAGTGAGGTTCTCCACACGGAAGAAATTGGATGGACAGAATTTCTGACACAAATGTATTACACAATTTGAAGACGAATTACCATAACAGTCATGTGGAAGTATCTGAATGGTGGACATCAACAAATTCGTAAATACTTTTCTGATGCCATCTACAACTCAATATATTTGAATGAATCAATCAATCCATCAACACTTATCCTAGTTGGGTCATGATGGGTGAGGGAACCTATCTCCAGAGGTCAGTAGGCCAGAAGCAGGGTACACCCTGAACAGATCGCGAGTTAATCGTAGATGAATATGAATATCTCACAATTCTGAACTTCTTAAGTGGATTAAAGGCTTAAGATAATATGTTTTACTATTAAAAGTCGATATTTGAACACAACAGATGTTCCGGAACAACTGGAATTATAATAAAAATATAAAATACAAATAAGTTCAAAGTAGCAAAAGAAATACCACACATGTGTACTTACCTTATACCGTACTCTGCCATTCGCCTATAGACTGTTCTTTCACTGACCCCAAAAAGTCTGCCAATATCCATGACAGATACACCCGCATGAAGATATGATTCCAAGACGTCAGCGGGCAGCAAATATCCAGGTCTTCCAGCTGTTCTTGTGGGGTACACAGATTTGTGCAAACGACAAGCCACTTCCTCCAAAATCTGGACAACTAATGCTTCAGTATCCGTGTCTGCAGCTACCTGGACCAGCCACTCACTCAAAACATCGACTGGAAACAGTAAATAGTCATCACTGACTGTATTACTTTCAGCTAAGCTAGCAACATGCCTTAAATCCTCAGCAATCCTACGATACATCTCTAATAGTTGTTTACTTCCTCTCAAATACGGAGATCTCCTAAGAGAACTGCAGCGCAGGCATGCTCAATCGATCTGCACACTGATCGTTCTATTTCCGGTTTATTGACCAATAGAAGAGCTGGATTTAGAAAGCAGCCCTCCTCATTAACATACCGAAGAGGCAGAAATGCAGCGAGAAAAGAATACAGAAATAAATACAGCCAACAATACAGAAATAAATAAATACAGCAATAAATACAGCAAACGGAAAAACAGCAAGAAAAAGGCAAAGCAAAATATCTATTGTTATTGATGGAAACTCATGTGTAAGGAGATATAAAAAAGAATATATATATTTATGCTTTTATTTCTCATGTGTAAGGAGATATAAAAAAGAATATATATATTTATGCTTTTATTTCTCATTAAAATATATATTTCTACTTTGATTTATATATTTATTCTTTTATTTATTATTATTTAGGATATATATTTCTACTTTGATTTATATGTGTATTGTTTTATGTCAGATATATATTTATTCTTTTATTTATTATTATGTCAGTTTGGTCCTCCATAGTATGCGTGATCACACATCTATGTGTACATTTTTGGCCTTGCATGAGGTGCTTATACATTTTTTTTTTCCTCTGATGATACTGGAGCACTAGTTTAAAAGTTAGACAGGAGACTTATTTTTAATTTCTATGGAGCTTGCTGCTTCTGTCTGTTGCAGCTGTCCAGGGTGGGAAAGGGAGGGGGGTGGGGGGTCCATCACTGCCATTAATTTATATTTTCTTTCACTTTGCCAAGAACTGCACAGCCATCAACACATTAGACTGTATTACCTACCTTTCTTATACAAATTATTAGTAATATGAGTGGTCAGTTGGTGTTGTCAAGCTGGAACGTCAAAGGTTTGAACCACCCCGTCAAGAGAAGGAAGGTGCTCTCTCATTTAAAACAGTTAAATACAGGCATTGCTTTCCTGCAGGAGACTCACATTAGAAGTGACGATAGCAAACGATTACTGCAAACATGGCACGGGCAGAGTTTCCATTCCTCATTTCGAGCAAAGGCTCGGGGCGTCTCGATCCTCATCAGTCAAGACATTTCATTTGAACCTTTTCAAGTTAACTCAGATAAATATGGTCGTTTTGTGATTGTTTCCGGTAAATTGTACAACACACCAGTAGTGCTAGTTAACGTTTATGCCCCAAATACGGATGATGTTGGTTTCTTTGAGAAATTATTCTCACTGCTCCCGGACCTAAACACATACTCATTGATACTCAGTGGTGACTTGAATTGCTGGTTGGACCCAGTTTTGGACAGATCCTCTACAAACCCTGCCATAGCCAGCAGGTCGTCCCACACTATTCGTGCCTTTCTATCTAAGTATGGCCTGTGTGATGTATGGCGTTTTTTACACCCAGCTGAGAGAGAATATTCTTTTTTTCTCATGTTCATCATTCATACTCGAGGATCGATTACTTTTTCATGGACAACAAACTTCTTCCAATTGTTGCGGTTCAAAAGTTGAAGGAAAGCTCTGAAACGAATGTGCAAGTTTTATGCAGGTTTATTGTACATTATAAGAATAAACCTTACAGCAACCAACAGACCTGACTCCAAGCACAGTCCAACACACACACATCTTCGAAGGCGGACCACGGTTTTATACCTCTAGATGACGTCATCGCCTCGTGGGACCAATCCTGGAATCGAACCGCCTTGGAACCGCCCTAGAACTTTTCTACTCTGTGAGTGATCCGCCTCTCAGCCAATCAACTACCAGCTTCATATGTCAATCATCAAATGTTGTGTCTGTTGTATTATGCAGGCGTGTAACTGAAAAACTCTTCCCTATTGGAAATAAAACCCGTAAATAAAGGTTCCATCTTGAATATATTTTCACATTATATGGTGGAATTAAGTGAACATAAATCATAACACATAATATGTGTGCTTCAGGTGTAATACTGATATACATATATTTCAATTCCCCTTTTGACATGACAAACATCATGTCAACAAAAACCCTATATGTACTATGTGCGTATGCAATTAAGAACTGGATACACAATGGAAATCTCTAACATTCCCACCCACAGCAATATTACATCTAAGTTACCCACCCAGAATATAAATCCCTTATATAAAAATAAGCATCAATACTAATTGGTAACAAAACTACGTAAGAAAATATACGGTAACCGTCAGAGCTTATATGCTGGAAACGCAATACAAAACTAACAATCTAAAAAAATAAATGTAACAAAAAGCAAAGAAATCAACCAAAAACAAAGAATAAAAATAAAATAAACAAAACAACAAATAAATGTAATAAGAAATAAACAAAACAAACGGGAAAAGTAATAAAGAATAAACAAAAACAAACAAAAAACAAAAATAAATGTAAAAATGAAACCATAAAACAAATAAAAATAAAAACAAAACAATAAAATGAAGCGGACTGTCCCTCCTATCAAATATCACGCCTCAACAGGGTATATGCAGGAATAATGAAGTTAAATTCAATACCTTTAAAAAGGCGTTCAATAAAAAACAACTGGACTTTAATTTGACCTTATAAATTCAATACTTTCTCAAAAACCCTTAAATTTCCCCAAATTTGATTTATCAACTCTTAACAACTTCAAAACATTGCATATACTCTGCTCCAGTGTGTGCATTTCTGGTATGTGTTAACCTTAGCAAAGAATATAAACTATGCTTTAGCCAAGTCAGGCCATCTCATCTTCATCGTCTTCATCTTCTTCCTCATAGACACCTGTAAGGGGGAAGCCCTCTCCTGCCTGTACAGCCATCTGATAGGAAGGCAGCTTAGGAAACCTATCATCCACTGCGCTACTGATGCACTTCAGACAAAAATGCCTCACACAAGGAACGCAGCAGCATCCACAACAAATTAACATAACCACAACTGCGAATATTGTAATCACAGCTGTGACGACAACAGCTCTCCATCTTCCAAAAGTAGAGATGAACCACTCACTTAGAGGGTTCTGAACTCCAGAGCTTTCAGCTAGTTCCTCAGACAGAGATTTCAAACCATCCAGAGCCCTTGTAAATGAACCATCTGGACTTGTGTTATTTGGGATGAAAGTACAACACTCTTGTCCAAACATAGAGCAGACACCACCTCTCTCAGCCAAAAGAAAGTCCACAGCTAATCTCGTTTGATAGGCCATCAGTGATGTTGCTGCTAGCTGCTGATGTGCGCCCTCAAGTGCATCTCTTGTCAAATTATTCAGCCTCTGAACATTAAAATGAATGTAATTAATCCTGGCTACGTTTTTATTTACAGTTATAGTTGGAATCATAGACTCAAAACCAGCTGCAATAGGATCAACTAATTTGTATTCATCCGGGACTCCTTGCGGGACTCCGATAGCGTTAATATATGCTGGAGAATCTACATACAGATCAAAGTCACGTTTTCTCCTCTCAAACTCACCAATAACATGTGTACTGCTCCTGAAAGTTTCCAAATCCTGTCCTGTTAAATTCACCATCTTAATTGGAGAAATTAAAGAAACGAGTGTACAGATTCCTGACCATCTTGAAGACAACGTATTTCTCAAAGTTCTACCACCACAAAACCAGTAAACATCTGCACGTGCTACAGATAATCTTGTCATGTTTGTCCAAGCTGAAACATCCACATTCAACTTACACCAACTTGAATCAATATCACCTACAGATATACCTCCCTGAATTTTCCTAACCAGACAAGTGTAAGAGTTTCTCACTGGAGTGAAAACAGGTGGGATTGCATCTCTTGGGGCCATGGGAAAATATTTCTCCAAACCTTTGCAACTATCAGTGGGATTTTCCTTCATATGTAGTTCCAACATGCAGTGAAAACATGAATCATTTGAAAGAGGTGATGTCATCATTAATAACGCTGGCCTGGCCTTCGCACAAACAACGCAATCCTTATACTTCACTTGTTCTGCTGCATTTTCAACATACTCTATCCAGTAATTTTGCTGTGTGAAACCTGTCTCCAGAGCCAACTTTTCTTCATATGTCACATCTGTCATATAAGACACCTCTTGATCTGATTCAATCTGACTTTCCTCCCTCTGAACCACATTTATCCTGAACGGACTCGTTGGATCTTTGCCAGAAACATGAACTCCCAGTATATAAGTGTCACTATCCTGCCTCTGAGGATTCTTTAAAGTCAAAATCAAAGAATTACATGTATTTTGTGCTAGACACCTGGGGCCTCATGTATCAAAAACCTGCGTGGATTTCCTACTGAAAAGTGACGTACGGTGAAATCCAGAAAAGTGTCTACGCACAAAAAGATCCAGATTTATCAAACTGTGCGTACACCTGAATCCACGCACATTCCTTTTGTACATCACAATTGACGTGGAACTGAGCGCACGTGAGACACCTCCCCTGACACGCCTACATTTACATATGTTAAACAGATGCAAATTACTTCCTGCATGTGTGAAGGACATGTTTGTTTGATCCCTGCGCGATCAGAAATCATTTCTAGATTCGGGAAAATAATGAATTCAATATAATATGAGTGAGGACAAACATCCTAAGTAAGAATAGTAATAAAATGTGTTCATCATGCAAAGAACGAGTGATTGTCGGTATTTGTGTGCGCGCGCACCCTGCTGTGGTGCGCGAACCGGCTCATTCATTCATTCTGTGTGGAAATATTAACTTTGCGCACGAGTTTATTACCATTATTACTGTAAACACAGAGGAACTTACTTGGATGTTTGCTAGAACATAGATCTTTGTTTATGTAGATGATGTGAAGAAACGAGTCTGTGCGTCTTGGTGGAGACTTTTCATGACATGATGTTGGAGTCTCCAGACGCAGCGCGCGCCCCGCAGCCCTGTGCGCAGTCTGTCTGTGAAGCTTTTGCTCTCCTACAAGTTATATAAGGTGTACTTTCACGTGTCATTTTGGAGAAATCTACAATAAACGCAGATAATGAAACACCTCCAGCTGCCGTGTCGACACCGGTGAGGGTGCGCGCGCGCTCCAAGCGCGACCACTCAGCCTTTGGAAACATATGGATGAGACCATTCCATTGGACATGATCCGGCTTTGTGTGGACTGGACTGCACAGTCCCGATCGACCTGCAGCTCCCTCTGTGGAACAGTTTGACCGCTGCTTCTGTATGCACGCGTGATGCACGGCTCCCCAGAGCGCAGCATGCAGTGCCAAACTGGAAAATTATTATTTCTGAAAACGGCTGATAAGCCATATCCTAGATCGGAAAACTATATCTGTTTCTAAATAAATGCTCTGCGTGTTACACTATTTATTATAACCTCCAGTAAGGCTGAATGAATCCGTTCCTGTTAAATTTATTTTTGGCACAACGTTGCGCGTCCTTTATTTCACTGCGTCATGTGGATGTAATACTTGTTAATCGTGTGTTTGGAGGGAATATTAATCATTTACACATCTTGAACTGTTAATAATAATAATAATAATAATAATAATAATAATAATGAATTCAATTTATAACGCACTTTTCATTAATGGAAATCTCAAAGTGCTACAAGGTGCAACATATTTGAATGTCAATAAGACAAATAATAAAACAATTAAAATCAACAACAGTATCAACTCAGATCAAAAGTAGAATCATGAGGAGGAAGAGTATGCTCGGTTGAAAAGAAAGGTCTTCAAGCCGCTCTTAAAGTCAACCACAGACTGTGGGGCTTCAGTTTCTCTGAAACACCTGTAAGTGTCGCCAAAGGAACAAGAACCACAGAAACGTGCGTACGCCTGCTCGGGAGCTTGCGTGGATATGTACCTGGATGCGCATATATTCACGTTCAGTTCAGTTTTGATACATACGGGCTTTTGCGTGGGAAGTGACGTGCGCAATGTTTTTGTGCGCACGCATGGTTGATACATGAGGCCCCTGGTGCTTTTAGTATGATCTTGTATGATTGACAAGCGTTCCTGTAACGGATACTTCCCTCTTCTCGCTTTTTCTGGTCTGTAACCCCAATCAGCAGGCCCTGAATTACACAACACATTATTCCAGTCCCCGCAATTCATGTCATGCCCATAAGTCACACAAATATACTTCACTGCCCAAATAAATGACTCCTGCCTCGCACCACAGTACATCACAGAGCAAAGGTCAAATTTAACAGATGCAGTCACCCCAACTGTGAAGTTAAACTGTAGGAAATTAACTATCATGGATCTCTTTGATCTGCTAATGTCAGAGTCTGGGTGTACCTGAATCTGAACCTCTGCAACCTCTGTTCCATCTTCCCCTCTGCTGAGCAAGAAGTTAGGGTCCTCATCACAAGATCTGTTGACATTGTCGTGAACAACTTCAGGGGAGCCTGTCTTAGCTGTCGTTGCAACCCACAGAGTGAGCCCTGTAAACAATATAATTCCAAAAGTGGTTACCACACTTAACCTCACCGCTAGGAAATTCATTCTTCCTGTAACAATTATGTACAACAAACAACGTCCCCTTTTTATGTAATGTTATTTTAAGTCTGTTCTGATTTTCTCCTCAAGTTGTATCGGGGTCTTGGAACCGGTGGATCGAAGCTCTCAGTTGAAGGTGGAGCTGCAGTGTCACTGTGTACAGATGGCTCACACAGTTCCTTAGATGCACCCAGCTCTCCAGACACGCTCAGCCCTTCGGATGTGCTCAGCTCTTCAGATGTGCTCAGCTCTTCAGATGTGCTCAGCTCAGCCAAGTCCTTTCGTACCTGCTGTAGAGTGCGTAGAGAAGGGTCAGAGCTTTTAACACAGTGTGTCTTATGAATCCAGTTACTGAGCTTTTCTTCAGTTAACCAAATTTTAACACAGTGAGAAGTGACAGCAGCCACCTTATAAGGGCCCTCCCATTTAGGCTGAGACCAGTTAAAACGGGCTACCTTTCTGAGAATCCAGTCACCTGTATCCACGTGGGCACAGTGTTGTTCTCCCTCTGCAGTCTGGATCAATTGAATCTGTTGAGAAATACTCATTACAGTATTATTAAGCCTCTTCAAGTACTCTGATATGTCATAATGTTGTAATTGTAACATAGTACTTTCTGACGGCAACGGATGAGTGAAAGGACATGGCATCTTCCTTCCTGTAAGTATCTCATGAGGGCTGACATTCAGGGTAGTATTTGGAGTTGACCTTAAGTTGAACAGCACTATAGGTAGGGCATCAGGCCATTTCAATTTTGTGTCTGCACAAACCTTTGCCAACCCCTCTTTAAGAGTACGGTTAGCACGTTCAACCAAACCCTGTGATGAAGGATGAAAAACAGCCCCAAACTTATGTCGAATGCCAAACAATTTCTCAACTTCCCTTAACTCCCTGTTTGCAAAATGGGTTCCATTATCTGATCTGATCACTGAAGGGACTCCAAATCTGGGGATCAACTCCTTTGTCAACCACTTTATCACTTCTTTCGCTTTTTCAGTTTTCGTTGGAAAAGCTTCCACCCACCTACTAAATTGATCCACGCAAACGAGTAAATATCTCTTTCCAGCCACTCTATTCTCAACACCCATGTCAGTAAAATCTATCACAATCTCTTTCCACGGTGCCTGAGGCATTGGAAATCCACCAAGCCCAGTTTTAAGTGCCACCTTTGGATTATGGTGGCAACATATTTCACATGTCTGTACAAAATATTTTGCAATACAGATGGCATACGGGTTCCACCAATTCTGTGAGATCAAGTCAATCAGTTTTGATGTACCACAGTGCCCCCTGCTGTGTGCTTCTTGGCATAGCAGGTTGAACAATCCAGCTGGAGCTACAATTTTACCCTCATGATTCCTCCAAATTTGTTCACTATCCTTTTTAGCTCCACGGTCTAACCATGCCTGCTTCTCGTGCGGAGCGGCTGCATTTTGTAACTCTCTGATATATTCTAGAGTAAATTCCTTTTGAAAATAGTCTTCAGAACTCTTTTTCTCATGTCTTTGGACCATCTGTGTCCTGGACTGTCTGAATGACATTAAAATCTGGTTAAAACTTAATTTTCTAAATCTAAATGAAAATAAAACGGAAGCCATCAGCTTTGGCAAATGTAACACCCTAAATGTTCTTGGCCCCTTGGCTTCATACAGCCACTCCAATGTCAGGAATCTGGGAGTTATTTTTGACAGTGCTTTTAAGTTAGACAAACAGATAAATGCTGTAGTTAAATCCGGTTTCTTCCAGCTAAGACTCATTGCCAAGGTGAAGTCTTGTCTCTCTTTCAGAGACCTTGAAAAGGTGATTCACGCTTTTATTACTTCTCGCTTGGACTATTGTAATTCACTGTATGTTGGTTTAGACAAATCATCTTTGCATCGTTTACAATCTGTCCAGAACGCAGCAGCTCGTCTTTTAACTTCAACTAAAAAATATGAACATATAACCCCTGTCCTGGCATCCCTTCACTGGCTCCCGGTCTGCTATCGAATTGATTTTAAGATTTTATTGCTTGTTTTTAAAATCTTAAAAGGTCTGGCCCCATCATATTTATGTGATCTTATTAATATCTACACTCCTGTAAGAGCACTCCGGTCTACCAACCAGTTTCTCTTAGATGTCCCCAGATCCAAAATGAAATCCAGAGGTGATCGGGCTTTTGCGGTTGCTGCTCCAAAACTGTGGAACAGTTTACCTGAGAAAGTAAAGACCGCTCAGACTGTTGACACTTTTAAATCTTCACTTAAGACTCATCTCTTTTACTTGGCATTTGATCCTCGCAGAATGTGAGATCAAATTATGAGCAGATTTTATTGTTGTTGTATATTTACTGATAGCTTTATTATGTTTAGTGGCACTAGATGCATTTTACTCTGTTTTTATTTTATTTTTTTAACTGTAAAGCACTTTGGTCGACTTCGGTTGTTTTTATGTGCTATATAAATAAAATTGACATTGACATTGACATTAAAATATAGCCTGCAATTCTTTTAGCAGCTTGATCTGCCTCATGATTCCCTTGAGCAATGAAATTGCTACTCTTCTGATGGGCCTTGCATTTAATTACTGC
The DNA here is from genome assembly GCA_038048925.1 of Garcialebias charrua. Taxonomy (NCBI): domain Eukaryota; kingdom Metazoa; phylum Chordata; class Actinopteri; order Cyprinodontiformes; family Rivulidae; genus Garcialebias; species Garcialebias charrua. The sequence goes on along the minus strand of JBBPBX010009185.1, from coordinate 41,957 downwards.
CACTTGTCTAGGCCGCTGCAATGCATAATACAATTCCAGTAATTGTTTAAAATGTCTGACTGGTTCTCCAGATGAGGTGACAAATCCCTTTCTTCTCCAGTGACAGAGATCAACATAGACTGCTTGAAAAACATACGCTGAGTCTGTGTAAATATTAACCTTTTTTCCTTCTGCGACGTTACAAGCTTCTGTTATAGCTTTTAGCTCTGCGAGCTGCGCAGAAGCTGGCTGGTTCATCACTTCTGCCTTGAGTTCAACAAAACCTGCATCTCTTCTTTCCACCACAGCGAACGCAGTGATCAATGCGCCCGTTTCATTTCTATGACTATGTCCATCACAGAACAGTATCATGTCTGGCTGGTCCAAAGGATCTTTAGAAAGGTTTTCATGTAATTTCATTTCCTGTGCGGTGTCACTAATGCAGTTATGATCTTGTGTGGTGTCCATCTGCGCAGCCATATTTGTTCCCTGGCTTGTAAAATGTATATGTGAATTATGTAATAATCTTCTGAGGTTTTCTGTTCTTTGATTTGAAAATGTGAATGTTTGTGAGTCCAAAAATGATTTTACGTCATGAATTGTGTGAACAAAAACCTCATTCCCCATAGTTATGTGTGATGTCTTTAAAATAGACTTTCCAATGGCAGCTACATGCCTCACACAGGTAGGGTGGCCAACTTCAATTTGATCTAATTTTGAACTATAATACATCAAAACGTGCCTGTCAGAGCCAGCTTTCCCTCTTTGAAACAAGACGGCATTCACAAATCCGTCTTTTTCATCCACATCCAAGTGAAATGGCAAGGAGTAATCTGGACACTGCAGAGAGCACGCATCAAACAAAGCTTGTTTAATCTCCACAAATGCCCTGTCAGCTTCCTCCGTCCACTGCAGTGGGGACACAAAATTTTTATATCCCACAGCCGAAATGAGGTTCCGCAGAGGAGCCACCTTACGGCTGAAATCAGGAATGAAGTTCTTACTGTAATTGATCAGCCCCAAAAATTTTAACATCATCCTAACATTTGCTGGTTTAGAATGATTTAAAATGGAGCTTTTCTGAGATGGTGTCAGTTGCAGGCCAGAGCCAGAGATGAGCCTACCCAAAAACTGAACTTTTGAACGACCCACCTGTAATTTGTGTTTTGACACTTTAAAACCACACTGGGCTAGATGTCGAAGCACAGCTTCAGATGCCAGCATAATAGCTTCTGAAGTCGGAGCTGCTATCAGAATATCATCGACGTATTGGATTAAAACCACTCCTGGTGGCAAAGGCAAATCAGTAAGGACTTGCTTTAATACATGATTGAACAAAGAGTGCGAATCCACGAACCCCTGAGGCAATCTACTGTACGTGAATTGTTTCCCCTTAAAGGTAAATGCAAACAGATCCCTTGATCCAGCGTCCAGAGGCACACAAAAGAACGCGTTCGCCAGGTCAATACAAGTAAAAAACTTGTGTTCAGGCTGAATAGCATTCATCATAACATAAGGATTTGGAGTACCATAATTAGATGGAACAACAACCTTATTTATAGGCCTCAAATCATGAACTAAACGGTAATGAGATTTATCAGCTTTTGGTACCGGGTGTAGAGGTGTGTTCCAGCTCGAAACAGTAGGCTGCAACACACCAGCTTCCAGCAAACCCTTAATAGTTTGCTCTATACCGTCAATCTGCTCCTGTCGGAGTCGATATTGATGTTTATAGATTGGAATCGTGCCTGGCTTCAGAACGATCGAGACAGGGTTGACACTCAGCAGGCCCACATCTGTAGAACTCCTGGCCCAAAGTGTATCAGGCAAACTGGCTAACAGTTTGTCCGTATCAACATGGTCTGTGTTTTCTCCGCCATGTGATCTAGGCAGAGAATGTTTCTCAGGTAACAATAATGTGAATGATCTGTGTGTGATCCTGTAAGTATCAGTTTCTGGAGAATAGTGTAAGTGTGGATTTTGTGTAGGCACCCATTCCCTTACAGCAAGACAGCGTCTCATCACAGGACCTAAATTCTTCGCATCAGCACCAGATACAACCATCAATGACACATGTGGAGCTGATACATCGCCAAGCATATACAGTTGCAGTAACGGTGCGGGCAATTTCACGCCTGCCACCACTCCCTCCGGGGCCACATAAATGTCCATGATTTCAGCCACTGGAAATTCACCAGTCTCTTGACAATGTTCAAGCAGTCCTGTCCAGAGCACATCGTAGTCCCCATCACCACAAAGGTCATAGTTCAGCGTGCAATGTGCCACATCAGGAAGCGTGTCATAAGATCTTATGACATTAATCCAGGCGTTCCAGCTCTGCAGTGTGTCGTACAAGAGCGTAGTTGTAAAGTCAGGAACTGCTCCCCACCAAACTTCAGCTTGAAATTCGGCTGGACCAGACTCAGCAGAAATCCCTTCAACCTGGAGCATCTGATGAATAGAGCTTTTCACTGTAGCACAGTACTGAACAGTTCCATCAGGAAAACTCAGCTGGACGTTGTCAGGACTCATCATCAAAGTCACGTTCTGATCACACAGAATGTCTCGTCCAATCAAGTTCACTGGACATGTGTCAGAAATCAGGAAGGAGTGTTCAAAGCGCAGATTATTCCACACGCATGGTACGTAACAAGATAGCGGCCACTCCTCTGGCTTGCCCGAGAATCCAACAACAGGTACGGTATTCTTTGATCGTGGGAGTGACGTGTTAACTGACGAATACCTGGCGCCTGTATCAACCATACACATGTGATTTCGGCCGTTAATGGTTAACGATACCAAAGGTTCTAGATACAAGACACCACCTACTGCCGGACCAGGGCACCCCTATTGAATAGGATATTGGCCTGGGGCCTGATTATTGGCTCCCGGCATAGGGCCATGTGGAGTATGATCTGGTGGTGGTGGATATACGTCATGTGGATAACGAGCTGGCGTCACCTCCTGTCTCGATAAATCCTGTTTGGTCGGACATTGTAAATACCAATGTCCCACCCCGTTACACCGGCGGCACCTGTCCGTGGGTCGAGGGTTGCCCCTCAGACGTTTGTTCCGACCCCTGCGCCAGGATGTGGATGGGCCCAGAGGTCTCTGTTGATATGAATTATCAGATGATGTAGGAGGACCCTGAACCTGGGGCATCTGAATTGCATTCACCTTTGTGAAATTAAGTTTGTCACGTATGTCTTTTAATTGGGCCTTAGCTAATTGAGTTTCAAGGGATTTCAATTCCCTGTCATCAGACTCCCTCTTATCAAAAGATTGATCAATAAAATGAACAATGTGGGCTGCCCATAAATCATAATCCATCTTTGTCAGGCCAACAACAGACGCCAAGCTCTTCTTAACATCATCAGACAGAGAGCTCTCTACAGCTCCTCTGAACAACAGTTGAGTCGTAGGATCAATCGTTGGATCATTTCCAGTTCTATTTTCCCACAAGAGTTTTACTCTAGATAAGTAGGTCGTGCCCCGTTCTGTAACAGCCGGAGGAATCTCACACAAGTCTGAAGATTTCATAGACGTTGGATATTTCTCTCGTATAATTGGCCATAAAATTTGAACGTGGTCGTGCAATGTGTCACTGTCTGGGTCCAATTTAGTCCCAGCAGCCTGTTCTATTTCAGTCAAACTACCAAACGACGTGCATGCTGTGAAAACCCTCCTCCAATCACCCAGACATGGCACAATTCCGGCGTAAGCCTCCAGAAAAGCGCAGATCCAAGCCGAACCTCCTTTCTGGATATCAGGCAAATGCTGACGGATCAACTCAGTATCCTGCAAACTAAAAGGCGTGTAAGTCTGTTTGCGGACTCCCTCAGCTGTGGTGGAAGAAACGAGAGGTAACATGAATTGAGCAGGAGGCGTTACGTCAAGGCAGGTGTGAACATTATCAGCAATTCTATTTAATCACCTGAATTTCCTCGCTGCCAGCCAGTGACCTTATCAAAAGTTGTGGTAGGAGGCCTGAGGTCAGGACAAGCAGTTGGACCAGGACAGGTCAGTGGCACGGAGTCATATGAAGCCCCCAAAGATGTCACGCTGAAAGAAGCATCAGAGGACGGTGGACGGAACATATCACCTCCCCTTTGTTCACCCCCAGAGCCAGGAGTGGTAAGAATACCACCCATCAATGTGTGCACATGGTGTTGCACCACGTTCCTATTTTCAGCTGCTCTTGTCTGTAAAATACCTCCTGTAACGAGAAGCAAGTCTGAGCTGGATCTTGTGTGTTCAGAACCAGAACCCAGTGAGAGCTCAGCCAGATTTATGGATGATAGCTCCGACAATGGCATCTGATTCTGTGGACTAAGGCCCACAGGTGCATACGGGGGAGGACGAGGAGGAGGAGGGGAAGCGGGGCAAAGAGGAGGTGGAGGGGGAGCACAAGGCCGTTCAGTTTCAAGGCATGTCTCTGTTTGTGGTACGAGAGCAGCACCGGCTTTAAGGGGGAGCTCTGTACCATGTACCAAGGTCTTATCTGCAGACAGCCATAAATCTGATTGCAAGCCAACAACTTGTTTCTGTGAAACTGTTTTGTGAGCACTTCTCAGAGCAGGTTTCTGCCTACCTAGGATTTTGCACATTTCATCCAAAAACAACAAGCAGTCCCTATTAAAGGCGTCCGCCTTCTGCCAGTCCTTATTTTTCTTTCTACGCACTAGAACAGAACATTTTTCCTTCTCATCTAACGCCAACCTCAAAGCTCTCTCTGATTGCACAAGAAGCTTATTCAGTCCAGCAGCAGATGGAGACGGGTCATCCACACCAGGAAACATTCCTGACCGACACATGTTATTCACCCAAGAAACTAAACGTCTTTTCTCATCAAGAACATTCTTGACAGCTACCTTCCGACTCCATGAAACCCACAACTCATGTAATACAGATCCTAATGTGCCAGGGGCACAATTTTTCCAAGTTTGTATAGGTATGTCAGACATTATAATGTTATACACGTGTTTTACAAGGGTGAAGTGAGCAAACCTCCAGCCAGGACCATGGACAGCTGCAGTAGCCAACCAAGAAACTGCCTGTTTTAAATCACCCTCCTAAAACACCCAATAAAAATGCCACCCCAGAGCACAGCAGTGGTAGTCTCTATTAGACTTCACAATTGACCTACTGCCTGCAAATACACCCACTGAAACAATATATAAAATAAAAAATCTTTCCCTGTTGCCTTAGTTTGCGTGCCCACAGCACTTTCCGGAGTACAGGTTGCAAGGGTCTAAGAAAAAAAAAATAACCAAAAGAAAGTAAAAAAAATAAAATAAATAAACGAAAAAAAAAAATATATATATATTTGCGACCTATACACCGGAAAATAGGGTAATCAACATCAACTGGGAAGGGGAGGGAAAATGTGACTCTTAACAGCGATCACAGTCCCGGATGTGAACTTAATCACATGCATAGCGACCTGTGAACCCGGAGTGGCAATCCACTCTGAACGGCGAAAACGTGTGCTGGATAAAAGCCGTTGTGAACTCTACGGCGAGCAAAATCCCGGAGTTCACGACCGACCTCAGTCCCACGATTTCCCGGAGTCCAAATAAATAAATAAATAAAAAGAAAGTGTCTCCTAGCCAACAGGCCGGAGCTCATAGAGGGGGAAAAAAAATCGCAAACTCGGCACTCATATGCTATCCCTGTGTGTGTGTTGGACTATGTGCTTTTTCACTTTACTTACATGTACGAAAACAGCAAAAAAAATGCACATTCAAATGAAATACCAACAGTGGTTCACGTTATTTAACTGTTAACGCTAACTCAAACGAACGTAGCTACACTACGGTGCAATTTTTGCCCACCCGAAAACAGAACAGACATACAGCCAAGGTAAATTTAGCATTTTCAATAGCAGACATTTAGTTATAAACGGAAGATCTGCTCACCTGAATGAAGAAGGCGCCAGAGTTGGCTGTAGCTTGCTCCGCCACTCGTGGGGGAAGCCCCCAATCGGCTTCCGTTTCAGGCGAAACTGCAAACTTCTCACGTCGGGATCACCAAATTGTTGCGGTTCAAAAGTTGAAGGAAAGCTCTGAAACGAATGTGCAAGTTTTAAGCAGGTTTATTGTACATTATAAGAATAAACCTTACAGCAACCAACAGACCTGACTCCAAACACAGTCTAACACACCCATCTTCGAAGGCGGACCACGGTTTTATACCTCTAGATGACGTCATCGCCTCGTGGGACCAATCCTGGAATCGAACCGCCTTGGAACCGCCCTAGAACTTTTCTACTCTGTGAGTGATCCGCCTCTCAGCCAACAAGCTACCAGCTTCATATGTCAATCATCAAATGTTGGGTGTGTTGTATTGTACAGGCGTGTAACTGAAAAACTCTTCCCTATTGGAAATAAAACCCGTAAATAAAGGTTCCATCTTGAATATATTTTCACATTATATGGTGGAATTAAGTGAACATAAATCATAACACATAATATGTGTGCTTCAGGTGTAATACTGATATACATATATTTCAGGGTATAGAGTGTGCATCGGGATTATGAATGGAACGTGTCATTATTTTGTTTGTCTTTCTGTGAGTGAAGGTCAAGATGAGGGTGGGTTTGAATGAGTGTGTCTGTGTATGAATGTTTGTCAGGCTGGGACTTGGACTACCCCCTCTCTGATACATCTGAGGCTACTTTGTGTTGCGCTCCTGCCACGTGGCCCCCTGGTGGGTGTCCCTTTACCTGCGGGCGTGCTTAGGGTCCTCGCCGTCGGGGGTTGGGCGCTTGGGCGTGTGTCAGCTCGGCCTGGTGGCTACCTGGTGAAGATCGGGTCCTCTGGTCCTGTTGGGTCTGGGCCTGAGGGGTGGGCATCCTCGGTGCCCGGGCCTCAGTGACAGTGCCTGGGGTTACGTCGGTGCAACGGGTTACGACGGGGGCCTGTGAGTTTGTCGCTGTTGACCCGGAAGGGTCATTGTGTGTAGTCACTGGTGAGGCTTTTCCTGTTCTCCCCTTGGTCGGATCTGGGGAGTTGGTGAGTGACTCGTCCTGTTCGGGTGGCCCTGGGGACCCTGGGCTCTGGGTCCTTCTTGGGGTCTTGGGCTCTGGTTGCTCTTTTGCCTGCCCGGGCCTTGGGGGGGCAGATCTCTGATGCTTTGCGGTTGCTATTGAATGTTCTATTGGAGGAACCTTTATCACTTATGCATGCTCACAACCACACACAAATGGATGTAGGGATGTATATGTAGATATATGAAGATATGTAGATGGGTATATGACTGAATAAGATTGTATATGTATGTATACTGTATATATAATTGTAGGTATGGGTATGTATATTTATGGAAATCTACTGCAAGGTCATAAATTATAGTAGTCTTTATGCATGTACTACTATGTTCTGTCATGTACTTTGCAGGATTGCAGACGGAGGTTGGGTGTGTTTGACTTGTGCTTTTTTGTGGATAATGGTTGTGTTTTGTGTCTTACTTTCTGTCTTTCCTTTCTCTCTATTAAAAAAAATATATATATATATATAAAAAAAAAATTATATATATATATAATATATATATATATAGGTGTGAGAGGATGGCTGTAAAGGTGAGAAGGGAGGCCATCTATAAATGGAAAAAAAAGAAAAAAAAACATTAAAAGAAATAAACATTTGAAATATACCCTGATGCATGCTCATCTGATATATTTGAAATATATCAGTCTGTGTGTAATGAATGAATATAATATACAAGTTTCACTTTTTGAATGGAATTACTGAAATAAATCAACTTTTTCATGATATTCTAATGCCGGGTTCCCACCGAACGCGTCTTGAGCATCAAAAACGCTCCAACGCACGGTGTTGGCTGCTTGTCAACAGATGTCTGTTCACACCGAAGACGCGCAGTGGGAGGAGCGTCTTGGTCCTTTTCCGGTCGGGTTTGTTTTGTTTTATGTACACCGGGCAGATAAAATCAGCTGTTCGTGAGCCTCGTTACTACTTGAGTGGGTTTTCTACGAGCCGAACTGCAGCTCTGAAAGTCTTTGTTGAGATTAAAACTTTTTTTTTGTTTGGGGTGATCGTACGCTCGAGCGGACAGCGGCAACTGTAAAAATGCCAAGTTTCTTACCAGAGGCTGTTTTCTTCATGGAGGCTCGTTGGGCTAAGTTTAAAAAGTCCCGTCGTCGTTGCGTCATCACATAGCAGAGTCTTTCCCGATAGGTTGCTGCGATGCGGCGAGCAGCCAAAGTTCAATTATTTGAACTCCGGCAGCGGCTGCTCTGGACGCTCCGCGTGCGCGGAAAAGAACTGCAGCACTCTGCCGTGCTGCTTGAACTGCTCAAAACGCGCCGCGTCACGCTTCGCCGCTCCTCTACATAGACTTTGAATGTAAACCGGCTGCTTCCGCTGCTCGAAACGCGTTTGGTGGGTAGCCGGCATAATTTTGTGACCAGCACCTGTAGTGGATCAGCCACATAAAGGAGATGCTGCTGGTGTGTGTGTTTATGCAACACTCAGATTGAGGTCGACTGTCACAGTTTTTCAGTGGCTGACAACTTTTAGAAATCAGGACTGCTGAAATATAAAGACACATTTTCCTGTTGGTTAGGTTTTGTGCTGAACCAGTTTCCACATCATGTGCAGCTTTAATAATTAGTTTTAATCATAGTTTTCCAGCAGCATGGTGGCGCAACTGGTAGAGCTGCTGCCTCTCAGGGAGAAGGTTGCTGGTTCAAATCCCGGTCCGGGGGCCTTTCTGGGTGGAGTTTTCATGTTCTCCGTGCATGTGTGGGTTTCCTCCGGGTACTCCGGTTTCCCAGAATTTTGTAAATGAGCCCTCGAGGCTCAATGAGATTTACCTGACTAAATAAAGGTTGAATGAATTGAATGAATGTTAGACTGACTGGTAACTCTAAATTGTCTCTAGGTTTGAGTGAGAGAGTGAATGGTTGTTTGTCTCGTTTGTCTCTGTGTGTCCCTGTGATGGACTTGCAACCTGTCCAGGGTGTACCCCGCCCCTCGCACAGTGATTGCTGGACATGGGCACCAGCGACCCCCCTGACCCAAAATGGAAGAAGTGAGTAAAAGATAATGGATGGATGGATGGATTCGTTTTCCATTCAGATTGGAAAGGTTATACAAATCCAATCTTTTTTTTCTTTTTTAAAACAAAAGGTATGTGCACAAGTTTGACTTTATTGGCAATTTTCCTAAACACAGACAGGTCAAATTTATATCAATCCAACTTGAATAAGTGCAGTTTCTATAAGTATAATCAAAAGTTTCAAATAAACTAATTTAAACTGGACCAGTACTTTATTATGTAATTATTCTGAGTCATTTTCTGATTACTGATTGAACACAAACCTACATGTTTAGCGACTACTTATTGTAGACTTAACTTAGTATGTTTATATATTATCTGTAAAACGTAACTGGACATTTTAAAATTCCTTCTAGCTGACACTTACTGGCTCATTTATTTTCCTTGCTTGTTAAACCAGAACATCTTCCTTAGAACAAATAATAATAATAATACATTTTATTTGTAGGTGCCTTTCTTGGCACTCAAGGTCACCTTACATCGACAATCATAAAAACAGACACAATATTATATACACAGTAAAAACAAGTAAAATAAAAATAAAAAATAAAATAAAAAATAAGACAATGCAGTTGCAATCATAGTGCATAGGCTACTTTAAACAGGTGAGTTTTGATTTTGATTTTGAAATGTGGAAAAGAGTCTGTGTTGTGAATATCAGGTGGGAGTGAGATCCAGAGCTGGGGAGCAGAGCAGCTGAATGCTCTGCTCCCCATAGTAACAAGACGGGCAATGGGAACAATGAGCTGGATGGAAGAAGAGGATCTGAGGGTACGAGCAGGTGTAACAATGTGAATAATGTCTGAAAGGTATGGAGGAGCGAGGTTGTGGACAGCTTTGAATGTAAGGAGGAGTATTTTGTAATTGATGCGATATGGGATGGGAAGCCAATGAAGCTGTTGTAAAACAGGTGTGATGTGATGGATTGAGGGGGTCCGTGTAATGATACGAGCAGCTGAATTTTGGACCAGTTGTAATTTACGGAGGGTTTTCTGAGGTAGGCCAAAAAGAAGAGAATTGCAATAATCTAAACGAGAGGTGACTAGACTGTGGACCAGAACAGCAGTGGAGTGAGGAGTGAGGGAAGGACGGAGACGATTAATATTTCGAAGATGAAAGTAGGTTGACCAAGTGATATTATTGAGGAGAAGGAGAGGGTGCTATCAAGGATGACACCCAGACTCTTAACCAAGTCAGACAAAGCTCAGGTTCTAAAGGTTTGAATGGTGCAACTAGGATGAATTAGTGATGAGATAAAATAAGATAAGATGCAACAAGATAAGATACGATTCGATAAAACTTTATTGATCCAGCAGGAAATTGTTGTGCCAGAGTTTCAGTACAAAGTAACATACACAAGGAATCACACAAGATATTAAAAAATAACAGAGAATATAAAGATGCCAACAATTAAGTTCTAAACAGGTGCAGACAGAAACATGAAAGTGTTTATTGTGGTGCAGAATTAATTTTATTCTCCGATGTGTAGCAAAGGGAAGGAGTTGAAAAGTTTGATAGCCACAGGGAGGAAAGACTTCCTGTGTTGTTCTGTGGAGCACCTCGGTGGTCTCAGTCTACGACTGAAGGTGCTGTGGTAAGAGTCCAGGGTGTCATGCAGGGGGTGCGACGTGTTGTTCAAGATCTGGAGCAGTTTCCTCAGCATCCTCTGCTCATACACCTCTATCAGAGACGTCAGGTCCACTCCCAGATCTGAACCAGCTCTCTTGATGAGTTTATCAAGTCTGTTGGCATCAGCTTTCTTCACCCTGCTCTTCCAGCACACTACAGAGTAGAAGAAGACGTTGGAGACCACCGAGTGGTAAAACATCTGCTGCATGGTCCTGCAGACGTTAAAAGACGCATTGGTAAATAAGTATTACTACCTGTGAAATACTTATTATACTAATTCATCCTACTTACACTGTTGTATTCTACCATGTTCTTGTTTACTATATTTCTTTTGGACCTTTTAAATATATTTCTTTTCATTTTTTAGTACTTTATTTTTTTGCATGCTTTAGTGTTTCTTGTGTTTTTTTTCTTCTTCTTATCGAGTCAAATCGGTTCTTCTCATCCTGAACATTTCATTGCATTGTTGACCTTGTGTAAACCTGCATAAGACAAATAAACAACATTTAAAAAAAATAGTTTCTGTGTGCAGAGAACAACAACCAGTTTCATGTATCCTCCTTCGTCTGTCACTGCACTTTCCACTGGTGCTACCTCTGGTTTTAACTCTGTTGATCTCACTCTTCTCATATTGTTAATTGTTAGTTTTGTTTTAGTTTCTTGTTTTGGGAGGCAAACAAACCCCCTATAACTTCACGGCCACTGTTTTGTTGATTCATATTACCCTTCAGCTAACGTGCTGTCCAGATAAATAAACCTGAGAAGAACTCAACATTTTGGTGTATATCACTGAAAGAGGTTTTATAGCAAACTGAACCACATAAGTGCTGGAGATAAAGCAAAAAATAATTGGGAAGGTGACACTTCTGCGGCAGGATTTGACTGTTCTTAATAGGTGCACGTGTGTTGTTGCTGAGGCCAGCACTGGTATTAATAAAACGGACTGCAGCAGCTGGTGAAGAGGAGGGATGGTCAGCAGTGGGGAAGCAAAATCCTCCTTTAATGAGTCCTCTGGGTGAAACAAAAACACTGTGCAAATATTTTACACTACAGTGCAAATAGTGATGACAAGCTGTGTACTTTCAGTAATATCATCCCAGTACAAGCTTTGTATAAATATACCCTGATAAATGGATCATGCTGGGAAGAAAACCAAAGAGATCTTATTGGGTTTTAATTACAACACTTAAAGCACTGGCTCAGATTTGTGGCTAGCTCTTTGAAAGATCTCAGCTTGGAGGCATCGTTGTTGTCAGTTTTGGTGTGGAGTAAGAAGTACACTAGATGTGCTACAGCTAGCTGCTACTGATGCTTTGAGCTTGAAAATAATCCTAGAAATCTAAACAGGCTGCCATCAGGTGCAGGCCTCCCTTGAAAAAGAGACCTGTGATCTCAATGGATTGGCCTCGTTCAATAAAATTTAAATAAATACATAGAAATCCATGTAAACAATTGTGTAATGTGATACTGATGGTTGTGTAACTTGTTCAGTCATTTCTGTGTGAACTCCCATATTTCCTATAATGTTTGTTGAGATTGGAGTTTTAAGAAAATATCAGTGTACTTTGGCTTTGGCTCATCAGTCTGGTCAGAAATATTTTCAGGTTGAGGTGGTTAAAAAAACGATCTACAACAGGTAAGATAATCGTTATACTGTCAGATAAATAAGTGATTTTTCCCCCCCAGCATGAACTAAAAGAATATTTGTTTGTTTTTAAGTAGAAAATATTCAGATTCCTGTTGGTACCTCGTGTGATATCAAACAGGATCAGCTTTCTTGAAGGAATGCACATACCATACCATACCATACCATACCATTTTATTTATAAAGCACTTTCAACAGGAACAAGTCCACACCAAAGTGCTGGTGACACATCACCTGATAGTCAAGTCAAGTCAAGTCAATTTTATTTCTATAGCACAGCTTAAAACAGATAAACTGTTACCAAGGTGCTTGGCCTTGATACATTTCATAAACGTTGGTGCTCAGAGACTCTATTACAAATGACCCTCAGCTACTACCACACTGTATTTTAGCTCATTGTATGTAAAACTGGCTTACTTATAGCCATTTTTATGTTTCCTAAGGTCTCAGCTGTGGTGGTCTTCTTCAACTGCACTGAGTTCAGAAGCTAATAAGTTCTGGAAGTACATCCAATAAATACATTATTAAAGTTCAAGTATAACCAGTTGTACAGGATATATTTAGCTAATGCTACAAACAAATAAACACATGAACTCACAACTAAACGTAGACATGGTCAACATCATCACTCATTTGTCTCTGGCAGTGTGTGATAATTAATCACTGATTTAGCAGCCTGATCATTAGTCAGTTATCAACCGAATGCTTTATTTGAATAAATAAAAGCATTATGAAATTGTGTTCAGAAAAGCTCCAAGCTAAAGATCAAAGCACAAACACAAAGCTGGTTTTTTACAATTCTCATTCAAGACAAGACACTTTGTAAATGATACAAGAAAGTGATGTGGCATCAAGTGCCCTTTAAAAAGTTATGTCATATTACTTCTTCATTAGTCATATTATAGCAATGTCTTTATATTCATGTGGAACAATTGAAGAGCAAAGCCAGTATGTTTTCATTATGAAGATTTTTTTTGTACAATTATAAATGTGCTAGCAGAATGAATTGAACTGAGCACAGACTACAGGAAAACTAGATGGAAACATTGATTTTTGCCATTTTTTTTAGATTTGCATAAGAATGAGTCTATAAAGACACAATTTAGCAACAGCACAGAATCTTCCTAATCTTATCTTGAAACTACGGTAGTTTTCCAACAGGTATGTCTACAGAACTATTTCCTTTTAATCTCATGTGAAATTGACCATTTGTTTCTGCAAAGGCCATAAAAGTTTTTCTTTTCCTTTTCAGAGCCAGCCTGAGATGGAGTACTCTTTGCCGGAGCTGCAGGCTCCTCGATCCAACGTGGCCGACAAACCCTGGCCTCAAGTCCACTCTCACACCCAGAGACCCCACGGTTAGCTCATTTACATTTACACATATATCATGATATTCTTTTTAGCAACACCTGCACTCTGTTTTACATATTCCATAACAAATCAATGTCTTGTTTTGTAAATGATGTGGTAGGTGTGAGGGGTCGCGGAGAAAAGGGAGCCCCTAAAGCAGCAATGAAAGGGAAGCGCCCCGTCCAGCACACAGAGGACCTCGCAGCCGACCATGACTTCCTGGGCTGCATGTCAAGGTCAGTTATCCTGCGGAGGCAATAACAAGTCAGGCTGAATCCATGATACCAGCACCTGCATGAGCAAACCAAGCAGAACGTGCTCTTGTCAGTCAAAGCTTTTCTTCTACTTTTACCTGCTTTCCTAACGTTTACATAAATACCTGCAAAATCGTTGCTCGAAACAAAGATATTGTTCCCGTTAGAGTAGATTGCATACATTGTCTCATGTTGCGTGTTCACAGAAACAGTTGACTGCAGTAATACTTTGTCTTTGGGCAAACCTTTGTCAGGCCAGTTAATACTTCGGTTGTGTGATTTATTGTCAATAAAAAGACATGTTCAGGCTGATTTTCACTACACCGTAGTATATTATAGTATTAGTGTTAAGCGTAGATCCTTATATATCGTTTCCCTTTATACTTTATATTTTTTATCTTTTTGGGTGTAATTGGGATCTTGAGTACACAATTTCCTTCCACCTCATGTACCACACGTGATGTGAATGACAATAAACTTAAACACTGAACATAAATCCTTGTTACAACCAAAATGAGCCAGTTTTATAAACCACATGTAACACTGTTCATTATCTGAGTTGTTTAAACCACTGGTTCCCAAACCTGGTCCTTGAGGAACACCATCCTGCATGTTTTAGTTCTTTCCCTGCTCCAGTACATATGATTATGTGATTTAATTACTTCATGTTTTGCAGGAAGCATGTTTAATCACCCATTAATTAAAATCAGGTGTGTCGGCGCAGAGAAAGAACTAAAAACATGCAGGGTGGTGTTCCTCAAGGACCAGGGTTGGGAACCCCTGGCAGTAGTGTTGGCAGTAAATGGTTTAAAACATGCAACAGCATCTGATTCGTGACTTTAAACGTTTTTTTTGTTAATGTGTATTAAAAATGGTTTGTGATGCATTTTTAGTTGTTTTGTAAAATGGTTAACGAGGGGTTCAGTGAGCCCCTGTTTTCACCGCGCTCTCTGTTCCTCCCAGACGCTCCGGTCTTCCACGGTGGATTTTAGCAGCTTGCCTCTTCCTGTCCATCATGGTCATGTTGTGGCTCAGCTGTGCCAGTCTGGTCACCGCTCCGGAGCAGCATATCAAAACACAGGTACGTCTCCGCATGTCGAGATGTGTGTCAGCGAACGTTTCGGACCTGCCGTGAAATGGTGCTTACGTCCACGCAAACGTTTTCAGTCCACGGTACCAAACCACACGTACTGAAACCCAGCTAACTTTACCGAACACGACTCCATTTGGGTTTATGAAATTAACGAGGCATTTAAATACATTGTTGTTTGTTTTTCACATTTGGGAATTTATGGTTTAATTCCAAATTTTAAAAACTGAGCTACATTAACCTCATACAGCATAATATAAATGTTTTATGTTGGGGGAGGTGTCTCGTGCACGCTCAGTTCCACGTTCGTTGTGGTGTATGAAGGAAACGAGTACAGAAACATGCTTGTGCACGGTTTGGTAAATCTGAATATATCTGTGTGCACGCATTTTTCTCATTTTGTCCCCGCGCCAGCTTTCAGCTGTGCACTCTTTGATACACGAGAACTCTGCTGTTTTCAGCCCAGTCTGAGAAATTAGGTTTTTAATTCTCTAAATTTGACAAAACTCTCAAAATTAAGTCATTTATGCATTTTTTATCATTTGTGAACAACACTGTTAGATTATATGGTAACACATTACAATAAGGTACACAAAATTTAATTAACTACTAGGAAACGCTTCAGGAAAGAATCAGGAACAAATCAGGAGCTAATGAGTAGTTAACCAGTACTTACTGGGGAACAAAAGAACCAGGAGCTAATAGGTAATAAATCAATAATCAGTAGGAAACAGGTTTTTGACAATTACGAGCTGTGACCTCACTGGTGCAGGGTTCATTCAGAACCCACATGGAAAATTTCTCCTCTGTTCCTGTGGTAACAAACCAGTAGTCCCCTAATAAGACTTGGCTGTGTGTTCCCCAGTTTAACTGGTTAACTACTGTACCCATTTGCTCCTGATTCGTTCCTGAGGCGTTCCCTAGTAGTTAAGCAAACTTTGTGTGCCTTATTGTAAAGTGTTACTGTCAGCAGGTAGCGTCACTCAGCGGAATCTGAGCGTGCATTTGTCCAGATAAACCGTCACCACGGAGGAATAAAAATGATCGGAGGAATAAAATGACCAAGAGTCAGCGTTCTGGTTTGCTCACCACAAGGGGGAATGAACTCCAAGTTTTTTATTGTTTGACACGTCACCTTATATACACACATCCTCACGTGAACTTAATTACACACCGGAAGTACGTGTCCCTTCAAAATAAAACATGTCTTGACAAATGAAAGCATATTTGTTCCGCTCAACACCCCTACTTGCGTTCATTTTGTCAAAATCCATCAGTCAAAAACAAACAATAAACAGTATCAAACAAAACATTATTTACATTCTCCACTTTCTCAGCATCTTCATTGCAGCTCAAGTATTTTATCTACAAATTCTTCTTGTGACATTTTTACATAGTTTTCTGTATGTTCAAAATGGATGCCAAGAAAATGTTTGAGCATGCCAATATCTGAATCTTGCTTTGCATTTCTCCTGACCATCACCAGTATTTTCTTTACATATACCCATCAAACCCCTACTGCTTTCTTATCTTCTGACAATGTTATACATGTTTCGCTTATCAAGCTATACAAAACACAATTTGGACGATCTTAATGTAAAATATATCTCAATATAAAAGGAGCACAAAAAGAAGGCAGCCAATTAATAAAGTTTATAATTAATGCATACATTCATTTCTAACTTGTTATCTGTAACTTGTTATCTGCACAATATTTACACTCCAAATATATATCCTTCACTGGCAAAGTCGTTAGGGTAAAAATGTTATTTTCTTTTAGTGAGTATATTTCTTCAATGTTATTTTCTTTTAGTGAGTATATTTCTTCAATGTTATTTTCTTTTAGTGAGTATATTTCTTCATCCATAGCAGCTGTTCATTATTTTGGGTTTGGTGACATCATAGCTTCTTTAAATGTTTTAAATGTTTTAAGTATGTCATATGTTAATCTGTAACAGTAGTCTATGTTGTTTAATACGTGGTTTTCTTCTTTTGCACTGGTTACAATTAAGGTATTCTGGTCTTTTCTTATTCTAGAAGGATACTGTCTGTCTTCTAATTCGCCACTAGGTGGTGCCAGGTCATTTACTTCTGGTTGATCTGAGCTTGTTTCCTGTGATTCTGAATCTAACTGCTCTTTTATTATTACATTTTCTCTCAGTTGGATGTCATCATTATCATCGTCATCATAAGACTCATTCTGTGTTTGACCATCATTATTTTTAATCAAGAATTTAACCAATCGGCATTTTTGCACCTTTGTGTTCTCTGGAAAATAAATCTAATATGCAGGACTGTTATTATAAATATCTTTTGTGCATTTTGCATCGAGTTTTCCTCGTTTCTGTTTTATCCCATTTTTACTTAACAGTTCTTTGTAACCTTTAGATATGATTTCTGTAACATTATCTGACCTTATACATATTATTTACCCATATGGTGCTGTATCAGCCAAAACGAATTTCTTTATAATTATATATCTGAACAGTATCTCTCTTATTTTTAAGAAAATAAACAAACATTGCACCGGAAAAATCATCAGTGAATATTAAAGCGTATTTATGCCCATCAACTACATTTTGCAATTTTTAAAATATTACTATGGTTGCAGTGTCCCAATATCTCGTGCCAATCAAAAGTTTTATTTGCACTCATCATACTCACATTCGGTTTTGAGGTAGTACAGTCTGTCATTAAATCTGTTGGGCCTGATGCTCCTTCCATCCTAGACTGCTGCAGCTGCTTGGATCAGCTGCTCCATCTGTGTCTTTCAAACCTCAGCTCCTCATGCAGCACGGATCTCCTCATCATGCAGCATGGATCTCCTCATCATGTAGCACGGATCTCCTCATCATGTAGCACGGATCTCCTCATCATGTAGCACGGATCCCCTCATCATGCAGCACGGATCTCCTCATCATACAGCATGGATCACTTCATCATACAGCATGGACCTCTTCATCATGCATTACTTTGTGTTTTCGTCCCCTACTGTCCTCTTTAGCTTTCTGCAGCTGGTCTTTCGTCGGCTGGTTCATCCTCATCGTCGGCCGGTTCATCTTCATCGTCGGCTGGTTCATCCTCATCGTCGGCCGGTTCATCTTCATCGTCGGCCGGTTCATTCACATCGTCGGCCGGTACTTCGTCGTCAGCCGGTACTTCCTCGTCATCGGCCGGTACACACTCATCATCGGCCGGTAAAACATCCACGTCATCGGCCGGTAAAACACACTTCATCGTCATCAGCCGGTAAAACACACTTCATCGTCATCAGCCGGTAAACACACTTCATCGTCATCAGCCGGTAAACACACTTCATCGTCATCAGCCGGTAAACACACTTCATCGTCATCAGCCGGTAAACACACTTCATCGTCATCAGCCGGTAAACACACTTCATCGTCATCAGCCGGTAAACACACTTCATCGTCATCAGCCGGTAAACTCACTTCATCGTCATCAGCCGGTAAACACACTTCATCGTCATCAGCCGGTAAACTCACTTCATCGTCATCAGCCGGTAAACACACTTCATCGTCATCAGCCGGTAAACACACTTCATCGTCATCAGCCGGTAAACACACTTCATCGTCATCAGCCGGTAAACACACTTCATCGTCATCAGCCGGTAAACACACTTCATCGTCATCAGCCGGTAAATACATTTCATCGTCGTCGGCCGGTAAACACATTTCATCGGCCGGTAAACTTCTCCCCAAGATGGTGTCCCAGAACTTTTCGTCTCTCACAGTCCATAATTGCTTTCATCTCCGTTGAAGGTTAGCCGCGCCCATCGGCTACTTGAATCGACGACGCGTTTGTTCATGGTGCTAGCTTAGCATTCAGTAGCCGCTCACCAAAAACGCTCGTCTTTATGACTCCAATCTCCAAAGATTCACCCGCGCTCGTCGTCGCTTCTCCGGGTTGTATCTTGAGCTCTTCCTGGAGTTCTCCTGGGCTTTAGTTGGGCTCTATCTGTATCTGGGTTGTAGCTGGGTTCTGCTGGCCTGGGCCCATAACCTGTCAGCAGGTAGCGTCACTCAGCGGAATCTGAGCGTGCATTTGTCCAGATAAACCGTCACCACGGAGGAATAAAAATGATCGGAGGAATAAAATGACCAAGAGTCAGCGTTCTGGTTTGCTCACCACAAGGGGGAATGAACTCCAAGTTTTTTATTGTTTGACACGTCACCTTATATACACACATCCTCACGTGAACTTAATTACACACCGGAAGTACGTGTCCCTTCAAAATAAAACATGTCTTGACAAATGAAAGCATATTTGTTCCGCTCAACAGTTACCAATTATATTTGATCATCGCCAGATTTTCATGGTGGCAGGTGATAATGTAATGGCTGTGCCTGCGAGTGTGGGCGTGTGTGTTCATTTGCCTGTCTGTTAGCAAAATATCTCATGAATCACTGAATGGATTTGAACGAAACTCTTAGAAATGATTCACTGAGTGTAAAACTGATTAACTTTAGGAGTCAAGATGATTCAAGATGGCTGCCACAGCTAATCAACTTCATCCAACACAACAAAGGCTTTATCTCAGTCATTTTACAGACATTGAGCTAACAATAGGTGTGTTTTTAGCTGAGAGTCATTCCCATTACACCCTCCCAGTTCTAATAGTTTAAATATTTGACCTGCAGACTGGTGGGTGATGGCTGATCATCTAGATTTGATCTGCATTTGAGATGAACAACCAGTTCATTAAATGTTGTCAGGGGCGGAGGGAAACATGTCAGGAGACAGAGGGAGAGGAGGAGCGTGAAGACTGTAGGACTGAGGGTTGCAACTCTAAATGTGGGGACAATGACAGGCAAAGGTAGAGAGCTGGCTGACATGATGCAGAGAAGAAAGGTAGATGTTTTATGTGTCCAAGAGACCAAGTGGAAGGGCAGCAAGGCTCACAGTATTGGAGCAGGGTTCAAACTGTTTTACCATGGTGTGGATAGAAAGAGAAATGGAGTAGGGGTGGTCCTGAAGGAGGAGTTGGCAAAGAATGTAGTAGAGGTGAAGAGAGTGTCAGATAGGGTGATGTGTCTGAAGGTAGAAGTAGAAGGTCTGATGCTAAACATAGTCAGTGGTTATGCTCCACAGGTTGGATGTGATGGGGAGGAGAAAGATAAATTTTGGAAAGATTTGGATGAAGTGATAGAGAGTATTCCCAGGGAGGAAAGAGTGGTGATTGGAGCAGACCTGAATGGACATGTTGGTGAAGGAAACAGAGGGGATGAGGAAGTGATGGGTAGGTTTGGTGTCAAGGAAAGAAACCAGGAAGGACAGATGGTGGTGGATTTTGCCAAGAGAATGGAAATGGCTATAGTCAATACCTATTTCCAAAAGAGGGAGGAACATAGAGTGACCTATAAGAGTGGAGGAAGGAGTACGCAGGTCGACTACATTCTGTGTAGAAGAGGAAACCTGAGGGAGATTGGAGACTGTAAGGTTGTGGCAGGGGAGAGCGTGGCCAGACAGCATCGGATGGTTGTGTGTAGAATGACTGTTGTTGCGAAGAAGAGAAAAAGAGTAAAATCAGAGAAGAAGACCAAATGGTGGAAGCTAAAGAAGGAAGAATGTTGTGAGAAATTCAGAGATGAGCTGTTAAAGGCTCTGGGTGGTAAGAAAGAGCTTCCAAGTGACTGGGCTACTACAGCAACAGTAATTAGAGAGACAGGTAGGAAGGTACTTGGTGTGTCATCTGGACAGAGAATGGATGATAAGGAAACCTGGTGGTGGAATAGTGAAGTGCAGGATGCCATTCAAAGAAAGAGATTAGCCAAGAAGAAATATGACAGTGAGAGGACTGAAGAGAGGAGACATGAATATAAGGAGATGGGACGTAGAGCAAAGAAGGAAGTAGCTAAGGCAAAGCAGAGGGCGTACAATGAGTTGTATGGGAGACTGGACACTAAAGAGGGCGAGAAGGACTTGTACCGATTGGCAAGACAGAGGGATCAGGCTGGAAAGGATGTGCAGCAGGTTAGGCTTATTAAAGATGGGAATGGGAATGTTCTAACAAGTGAGGAGAGTGTGATGGGTAGATGGAAGGATTACTTTGAGGAGCTAATGAATGAAGAGAATGAAAGAGAAAGAAGAGTGGAGGTCATACAGACTGTGGACATGGAAGTGGGAAAGATTAGTGAGGTTGAAGTCCGGAAAGCTCTGAAAAGAATGAAGAAGGGGAAGGCAGTAGGACCTGATGACATACCAGTGGAGGTTTGGAAATGTCTTGGAGAGATGGCAGTGAGGTTTTTGACTCAAATATTTAATGGAATATTTGAGGGTGAGAAAATGCCTGAAGAATGGAGAAGAAGTGTGCTGGTTGTAGCAACTACAGGGGAATTAAGTTGATGAGTCACATGATGAAGATCTGGGAGAGAATTGTGGAAGGAAGGCTTAGACAAGAGGTGACTATCTGTGAGCAGCAGTATGGTTTCATGCCAAGAAAGAGCACCACAGATGCCATCTTTGCTTTGAGGATGTTGATAGAGAAGTACAGAGAGGGTCAGAAAGAACTCCATTGTGTGTTTGTGGATTTAGAAAAAGCATATGACAGGGTGCCAAGAGAGGAGGTGTGGTATTGCATGAGGAAATCTGGAGTGGCAGAAAAGTATGTTAGACTGGTACAGGACATGTATGAGGACAGCAGGACAGTGGTGAGATGTGCTGTAGGAGTGACAGATAGCTTCAAGGTGGAGGTGGGATTGCATCAAGGATCGGCTCTGAGCCCCTTCTTGTTTGCTCTGGTGATGGACCGACTAACAGATGAGGTCAGGCAGGAATCCCCATGGACTATGATGTTTGCAGATGACATTGTGATCTGTGGTGAGAACAGGGAACAGGTGGAAGAGAACTTGGAGAGGTGGAGGTATGCTCTTGAAAGAAGAGGAATGAAAGTCAGCCGTAGTAAGACAGAGTACATGTGTGTGAATGAGAGGGAGGCCAGTGGAACAGTGAGGCTACAAGGAGCAGAGGTCACAAAGGTGCAGGACTTCAAGTACTTGGGGTCCACTGTCCAGGAAAATGGGGAATGTGGTAAAGAGGTGAAGAAGAGAGTCCAGGCAGGATGGAGTGGATGGAGAAAAGTTTCAGGAGTGATTTGTGACAAAAAGGTGTCAGCAAAGGTCAAAGGAAAAGTTTACAAGACAGTGGTGAGACCAGCTATGTTGTATGGTCTGGAGACAGTGTCATTGACAAAAAGACAGGAGAAAGAACTGGAAGTAGCAGAAATGAAGATGCTGAGGTTCTCCTTAGGAGTGACAAGGATGGATAAGATCAGGAATGAGATAATCAGAGGTACAGCACATGTTGAACAACTGGGAGATAAAGTTAGGGAGGCCAGACTGAGATGGTTTGGACATGTCCAGAGGAGGGACAGTGGGTATATTGGTAGAAGGATGTTAGAAATGCAGCTGCCAGGAAAAAGACACAGAGGGAGACCAAAGAGGAGATATATGGATGCAGTTAGAGAGGACATGGAGGTAGTTGGAGTGAGGACAGAGGATGCAGAGGACAGAGTGAGGTGGAGGAGGATGACTCGCTGTGGCGACCCCTGAAAAGGGAAAAGCCGAAAGAAGAAGAAGAAGAAGAAGAAGAAGAAGAAGAAGAAGAAGAAGAAGAAGAAGAAGAAGAAGAAGAAGAAGAAGAAGAAATGTTGTCAGGGCCGGCCCAAGCCTCCATGGGGCCCTAAGCCAAATTTGGTTTGGGGCCCTCTATTTGTGTTAATAATGTGGATTACTGCAATCAACAGTCAGATGATCAGATCATTTACCCACCTAACATAAACTCGTTGTAACTCTGATAGTCCTGTGTTTACATTATCCTACTGAAAGTAACAAACAAACAAACAAAAAACACCAGTATATGCAATGTACTGTATTTTACAGCCAAAGTGTCATCTGGTTTATTATCTTTGATTTCAAGGAACTGCAACAGTAATGTTCAAACTAATTTGTGGTGCAAAATAAACAACTAACAGATAAAATAACTTAGACGCATAAATATAAATTAAACTGTGCAAAAACAGACAAAATAAAAAGGTAAAATATCAAGGAAATACTTAAATAATGTAAACATTTACTTGAAACCACGTAAATGGTTTAAAAAATAAATTTAACGTTGAATAATTAGTTCTTAAAACTATATAAATACATGCAATAGTTTGTAAAACTGAACTTAAAATATTAAATAGAATGAAATATAAATCATTACTTATTTTTTTAATTCCACTTAGAAGGCCCCCTAGTGGCCCTGGGGCCCTAAGCAGCAGCTTAGTTTGCTTATGCCTTGCTAATGTTGTTGCACTGCATTTGATCTTCAGCCTGCTGTTTCAATGACATGCATTCCTAAATTTGGACTATGCACTTATGTTTGTTGTTATTTTATCTCAAGCTTTATTGCTTGAGCCTTTAGCTAAAGCTTTTTTTTAAAGACTTGTGAAAACTGCAGTCCTCGTTATCTCCTCACCTCATGAGCTTTAGGTTACCGTGACAACGGGCACTTTTAAATGATGAACATAATACTTTGTACAAAAAAACAGCTCAAGTGTTTGATAATTCAAGATAAAATGTAATTATTTTGATTTGTGTCTCTGCAGCTGAGTATCAACGGAGACAAAGAGTTTCTGGAGCATGTGCACAAGGTCAACCCGTACCACCTTAGTCCCATGATCGCCGTCACCGTGAAGCAGTCGGAGGAGAGTCAGGAAGCCGGACCGCTGCCCGTCAAAGTCAACCTCAACAAAACGTGCGTTTAGGAAGAGCAAGCGGGAATGAATTCTGCCGTCTCGTTTCCGTCCGTAACAAACGTGTCGAAACTTTGTGGCCTGTCAGTGAGTCGAACCACATCACGCCACTCGTTCCGCAGAATGTTTCCAAACGTGTAATAAAAAGCATGGCACGCTCCCCGTCATTTAAAACGACTCGAACCATCTTGCTTCTGTCAATTCCAATGAGTTCCTTCAGTCGGCAGCACAGTCATCCTTGAACAGTCCACACATCTGCACCTGTAGATTGTGATGAACGACCCGCCCGCTCGTTGCTCTGCTGATGCAAGCAGGGAGGATAGATCACAGCCGGAGACGCTTTTCATGTCCGCTGTAGAAAAACACACAGAGATTTATGTTAGATTTAATTTCCCTCTTTCTCTCAGCGATGGGATTAATTAAAAACGGCTCGCTTTGTGTAAAGAGACGAAACAAAGTCAGAGAGAGATGAATTTGAGACGAGCATATACCTGACAGAGCTGCAGGAAGCAAGCACCGTAACAAATGTTTATGATCTGCATACATTATCATTATGACGAGCTGTTTGGAAACATCTCAAATCACCCAGAAATTAAAATTCATCATCTTCACTGACTTGTCAGGGGAGTGATTCTCAGCAGGGCAACCAGATAAAAACAAAACTGTGTCATTTTGTGATCTAAATCCTTTGCTAGGATGGATCTGCACTCAATCATTTGTGGAGAAGACTGTTTGAGAATGAGCAAAGCTGAAACTTTTATTTTCTCTATTTACGCTGAAGCGTGAGTTAACCTGTGAAATAATGTAAAGGCAGAGACAGGCTGGAGGAACACTGCACCTGCTTCTGGATTACAATCATTACTAATAATGTAATTATTACATCACTGCGAGAGTTTGTAGCTGTTCCATGTGCTTTCCAATAGCTGATGATTTTGTACAGGAGCTCATACTGAAGGATGATCTCTGTAACAAATGCAAAGCTTTTAACACAGAGTTGTGTTTCAGTTTTCCTCTCAGTGCTTTTATCGTCCTGTAGCGCGCTCTTTTAACCCAAGCAATGTAGACGATTAACTGTGCATGCAAGCAATTTTTTTATGTTTAAAACTCATTTGATCGTTTCTTTAGTATTTGCCACGTTTGTACGGCTCAGCTCCACCGTGGACATGTTTTTGTGTTCGTATTTCCAGCTACATCACATAGAATGTGTAATATTGATGATGTCTTCATAATATAAAAGGAGGACTGTTTATTTTAAAAGCCATCCGATTAAATATCTGTGCCCGATCGAGCAGAGGGGACGTCACGAGGATTACGATGTGAATCTCAAAACGGTGTTCTTTTCTTTTTACCGGTATGTTTTGTTTTCAATTAAATGAGTCGACAGGATCAAATCAACTGTTTTCATTGTAAATAAGTAGAAAACGCAAAGTGAAGTTGTTTTTTTTTCTTGTAGAAAGAAAACTATTTAATAAATGGATGATTCACGTTCTATATTACTGGAGTGTTTTTGTGTAAAGGTTTGCTTGTTACTTTTATTATAAACAAAAATAAAAAAATAGTTTGGGTCTTTGAGGTGCCTGGAAAACCTTATAAGCAATTAATATCTTACGTGATGTAAATAGCTCTTTGGAGGACCACAGTGTGGAGAAAAGTTTTTTGTTTTGGTACTAAACCTTTGTGTCACCATCAAATTGCACCGTTTTATAGCATTATAAGATAAGTGCTATGTGTTTTCATCATTAATGGTGAAATTGGTTCTCTGCATTTAACCCATCACACCTGATATACAGTACATGCAGGTGGAGCAGTGGGCCGCTATGTAGGCTGCCTGGGGAGCATTTAGGCATTGGGTCTTGCTCAGAGACACCACACCACAGTTGGGGATTGAACCTGGGATTTATGGGCCCTGAGTCAGCTGCCCTACCTCCAACCCATCTCGGTCCCTCTTATCTGTTTGGCACAGACAGCACTAGTTAGCTGTAGTCCTGGTGCAGCCTGGAACACTTCAGAAATTATATAAATAATGTAAATAATGACATGAAGGGTCTAAAAATATGTTGTTTTTTGAAACTACAGTTTTTTCAAACATAAAAGTGAACATGTTAAGCCGTTACACAGCAGTCAGTTTCCTCAGGTCCACGACTGGGTCTTTACTAAATGCTGATGTCGATTTTCAGTCATCCAGGACTTATTCAATCATAAAAGTTTAAAAACAAAGCGACTTCTGATGTGTAGTTGTCAAAGGCTACCTGACAAACAGAGTTTGTGAGACTGAAGGGTTGTGTGTCTAATCAGGTGGTCAGGAGCACCACAGGGAGCTGTACTCTCACCATTCCTTTTCACTCTGTACACCTCAGATTTCCAGTACAAAACAGACTCCTGTCATCTGCAAAAATATTCAGATGACTCTGCAGTGGTTGGATGTATCAGAGATGGACGAGAAGCTGAGTACAGGAAACTGGTGGAGCACTTTGCAGCATGGTGTGTAAGAGTACCACCGTGTGCAGCTCCTCTCTCCAAGATGGCTGCTAATTGCCACCAGCTGTCGGCCATACCTGATGAGAGCCAACAGTACTTAAGGCTCCAGCCGAGTACCACTCTCCACTGGAGCATTATACTCCTCCGTGGTATTTATGTATTTAGCATTGTTAAAAATACAAAATATTAGCCTTGTTCTTTGTGTCTTCAGTCATCCTGCTTCCTTGGGTCCTGTCCAGTCCTGGTTCAGCTTTGGTTCTGTTCCTCATTCCTCACGCCTTGCCCTCCAGCCACTTGCCTTCCCTTCCTGATCCTCCATCTCTGGAACCCTTTCCTGGATTACCTCAATGCTCCAGCTCAACGTGCAGACCTGTAGGGAGAACACCACATCAATCTCAAGCTTCAGCACCTGCTTTGAGACCCACCTGACCTTGTCCTTTCTCCTCAGGGGTTCCACGAGAGCAC
This sequence comes from Garcialebias charrua, assembly GCA_038048925.1. Classification (NCBI taxonomy): domain Eukaryota; kingdom Metazoa; phylum Chordata; class Actinopteri; order Cyprinodontiformes; family Rivulidae; genus Garcialebias; species Garcialebias charrua. Next base: position 15,233 of record JBBPBX010009185.1, on the reverse strand, counting down.
ATGTAAACACTATCACCCACTGTACGTGATAGACACTGTTAAACCTTTATCTTAGAGTCTCGTCTAGTTCCGGGTCTCATACTAATCTGGGTTCTCTGAGCTCATTACATGGTGTGGAAACAATCATCTCATCTTGAATGTGAATAAAACAAAGGAGATGATTGTAGATTTCAGGAGGAACAGGTCAAACACTATTTCCATCATGGGAGAAGAAGTGGAGGTGAAGTATAAACACCTTGGGGTTCACCTGGACAGACTGGACTGGAGATGCAACAGTGAAGCTTCTACAAGAAGGGACAGAGCAGACTGTATTTCTTGAGGAAGCTGAAGTCCTTCAGTGTTTGCAGCAAGATGCTGCATATCTTCTATAAGTCTGTTACAGAGAGTGCCATCTCTTCTGACATCATCTGCTGGGGACTCCTCTAGAACCTTTGGAGATGATTGTACAAAGAATGACTTCATAAAATGAAGAACATTATAGACAACCCTCAGCATCCTCTTCATCAGACTGTCATACAACAACAGAGTGTCTTCAGTCAGAGGCTTCTTCAGATCCTTTGTAGGGCAAACCGCTACTGGAGATACTTCCTGCCCACAGTCATCAGCATCTAGAACAACTCTTTAATGAAACCAGGATGATGAGTTACAACATTTAATTTCCCTCTGGGATTAATTAAGTATTTTTGAATTGAAGAAATGATATTTACACAAACATATAAATGTTTATCAAGCATTTTGTGTACAGTATATGAGAAGTCAAGCCATCAAAGGATGAAGAACTCTGTAAAAAAATGTACCCAATGAAGTTCAAAGTCAAACAAAACTCCACAGGTGAAAAAGAATACGCAGGAAAATGTTTGTGTAGTAGAGGAGGCCTAAAAGTAGAAGACATAAAGTACATTACTTCTGAACATAATCTACGGTATTTGTTTTCTTACAAACAAATAAAGAGGACATTTTCCAATCTTTACCAAAAAAAATAAGCAAATGATGTTTCAGTCACAATCAGAACTGTGGTAAATTACAACACCAAGCTCTAAATGTCATGAAGGCATCGTTTCCCTCCTACATTGTTATTTTTGAAGCAAGTTGCCAAAAATGGCATTCTAATTGTGTAGTAAGTATTAAAACCACTAGATGGCAACAAAGTTCAAGATGTTGGGTGAAAAAAGTCTGCTGGAGCCTGGTTGACATTCAGCTTGAGTACAACCTAAAAATAAACTCTTCAATAATTGTTTCTAAATTATTTATCAACTCGGCAAACACTTTACTTTTAAAGTGACAAAAAGAAAATGCCAGAAAAAGCAGTGATCGTCGGTGAGGCGCCAACATTGTTACTGGGACAACTGCTGGGTGAGCAGATGATGAAAAAAGGTATTTCACGAGGTGCTCCAGCTCATTTATGAAAACATTAGAGCAGCTGCCTCCTAAAGAGCACGTTCAGACAAAATCCAAACCTGTTCATCACAGAAGAACGGAGGAGACCGACAGAGATGTGTCACAGCATCAGATCCAGAGCAGCAGCTTCACAGTGAGGCAGCACAAAACAAGGCCAGCACAACACAGACATGTGTCCAATTAACATAACACGCTGCGTGGCTGTGTGAAAGGCAGACAGACAGAAGGAAATATCAAAACAAGCCTCAGCTGTGACACATAATCAAAGGGTAGAAGCTCGTCCATGAAAGGGTGTTACATCACTTTACCCCCTAACGTTTTGACAGAATATGATCGAAAGTGGCTGCTGCTGCCGCCGCCGGTCACCGTGCACGATGAGTCTGTTAAAGGAAGCATGAATCAAGTGCAGTCAAGTGATGACAGTTTACACAAGACGTTTATAGCTACGTCACATTTCTAAAAAGAAAAGAAAGGAAGAGTTTATTGTTGAGTCACAGCAGGGTGACTCGTCCACCTCGTGTGATGAATCTGTGTTTTTAACATGATGGTTCTGACATGTCTGCCGTACATTCAGACACTTCAGTAACTTGACCGACCCGGCCTTCGCCCTATGGACTCGCCAGCGAAGGGATCAAACTTTCATCCAACTGAAGAAAGTGAGGAACAGAGGAAGAGAAGTGTCTCGGCTGCATCCCTGCTTCTGTGTATAAAGCATAAAGGAGCAGATCATACTCCTCACCCCGACGTGTTGACTCACTGAAGGCAAACACGGTGTTGTCTGGCTCTTCCTCGGCCTCCTGCAATCAGTCGCGCCATGTTGACGGAGGGAAAGACAAACAGAGGTTTTATGGCCCTTGCAGCCACGGGCTCGGACAACACACAACCTGACATTTACGACCTGGCGAGAGCACCGGCTGCACTTTGAACACCGTGGAGAGATGATCCGAGAGGAGACTGGATGCTTGCTTTTCACCTGCTTGCACTTTAATACTTGTGGAGAGATAAAGGTCCAAACACACGTTGGTAACTTTCTTTTTGTGTGTGTTTCCTTTTGCTAACAAAGACCAAATCCTTGTCATGGAGTGTGTGCACAATCAGCAGTCAGGACCTTCCCAACACCTCATCTAATCACCCTCAGGGGGCGCTATGGAACCAGCGTTGAGCTGGTGGCCCCATTATTACAATTTAATGGTTTATGTGAGTGAAGAGGCAATGTTCCTCTCTAGCACTCCCTCCCAGCAACAGAAAAGCTGTGTGCTGCTCTTATCTGGCCAGACCTGCTGCAGGAGCCAACCTGCAGTGCATTAAACAAGCCACCACCACAGTGTGTGTATGTCCTTGTTTATGTTGCGTTGTGAGGCCCATTTTTCTGAGTTATACCAAATTGTGAGGACCAACTGCTTCTTATGGGGCCCAAAGCCCGGGCCCCATAATAAGAAGTCCCGTTGGTGGGTTAGGGGTTAGGTTTAGGACTAATGTGTGAATTGAGGATGTGTTAAGTAAGGTATGCATTGGTAATGGTTAGGTTTAGGGTAAAGGTCAGGGTTAGGCTATAGAAATGAATGAAAAATGAATGGAAGTCAATGCAATGGCCCCACAAAGATAGAAAAACAAACCTGTGTGTGTGTGTATGTGTGTGTGTGTGTGTCTGTGTGTGTGAACAGAATAATGAGAGAGGAGTCAGGGACATGGAGTTCATCAGGAGAACTGATTGTAGTTTGTATTTGTGAATAATTTATTTATCTTAAATAGAGAAAATGATGAAAATGTTCAAACAGTCTTGCACTGCAAAAAGTGACATGCAGACAATTTAAATAAGCAGATGTATTTCAAGACAAAGACAAAAATAATTAGACACTCTTTTTTCTGTGTTTTGTGTTGCATGTTGCCTGGTAATTTTTGAAAACTTAAATTTTGAAGCTGGAGAACCTGATGTTTGTTTTTTCCTTAAATAAATAAATAAAATAATCTGGACATGAAAGCTGTCATCTTTGCAGCTGTCTGAGTCATGCCAAGTGTGTGTGACAAGTGTCAAAACGAATGTTACTCTGCGTCAGATCGCTTTTGACGTGGTGGAAAGTTTTGTGTATTTTTATGGGGGGGGGGATGTTCACCCACTCTCCATCCATCTCTCTGTCAATCGCTTTGTTTCCAACATCCTCTGAAAGAGCCAGACTGTGGAGGCCAGGAATATAGCAGGCAGTTGTTGCACATAATCAAACTATCCTAATTTTGAGTTGCTGAGTTACAGCAACTCTACTCAAGGGGGCGTTTTACTGGTTAAAGTTGAAATTAAAGACATTTAAAATAATAATCCTGCTAGTAAAAATATTTTTTTATGTTTCCAAGTTTGAGATTTTAGAATTAACCCCCCAAAAACACAAACAAAAATTTTTAAAGTTAAGAAAAAAAAAAATCATTCTTGTTCTGCTTGTTTTGTTCTTCTTGTTTTTGTTCTTCTTGTTCATGTTCTTCTTGTTCATATTTTTCTTGTTTTTGTTCTTGTTCATGTTCTTTTTGTTCATGTTCTTCTACTTGTTCATGTTCTGGTTTTTGTTCTTGTTCATATTCTTCTTGTTCATGTTCTTTTTGTTTTGTTCTTGTTCATGTTCCTCTTGTTCATGTTCTTCTACTTGTTCATGTTCTTCTTGTTTTTGTTCTTCTTGTTCATATTCTTCTTGTTCATATTCTTCTTGTTCATGTTCCTCTTGTTCATGTTCTTCTACTTGTTCATGTTCTTCTTGTTTTTGTTCTTCTTGTTCATATTCTTCTTGTTCATATTCTTCTTGTTCATATTCTTCTTGTTCATGTTCTTCTTGTTCATATTCTTCTACTTGTTCATGTTCTTCTTGTTTTTGTTCTTCTTGTTCATATTCTTCTACTTGGTCATGTTCTTGTTTTTGTTCTTCTTGTTCATATTCTTCTTGTTCATATTCTTCTTGTTCATGTTCTTCTACTTGTTCATGTTCTTCTTGTTTTTGTTCTTCTTGTTCATATTCTTCTTGTTCATGTTCTTCTTGTTCATGTTCTTCTTGTTCATGTTCTTCTTGTTTTTGTTCTTCTTGTTCATATTCTTCTTGTTCATGTTCTTCTTGTTCATATTCTTCTACTTGGTCATGTTCTTGTTTTTGTTCTTCTTGTTCATATTCTTCTTGTTCATATTCTTCTTGTTCATGTTCTTCTACTTGTTCATGTTCTTCTTGTTTTTGTTCTTCTTGTTCATATTCTTCTTGTTCATGTTCTTCTTGTTCATATTCTTCTTGTTCATGTTCTTCTACTTGTTCATGTTCTTCTTGTTTTTGTTCTTCTTGTTCATATTCTTCTTGTTCATATTCTTCTTGTTCATGTTCTTCTTGTTCATGTTCTTCTTGTTATTCTTCTTGTTCATGTTCTTCTTGTTGTTCTTGTTGTTCATATTCTTCTTGTTCGTTTTCTTTTTGTTTTGTTCTTGTTCATGTTCCTCTTGTTCATGTTCTTCTACTTGTTCATGTTCTTCTTGTTTTTGTTCTTCTTGTTCATATTCTTCTTGTTCATGTTCTTCTTGTTCATGTTCTTCTTGTTGTTCTTCTTGTTCATGTTCTTCTTGTTGTTCATATTCTTCTTGTTCGTGTTCTTTTTGTTTTGTTCTTGTTCATGTTCCTCTTGTTCATGTTCTTCTACTTGTTCATGTTCTTCTTGTTTTTGTTCTTCTTGTTCATATTCTTCTTGTTCATGTTCTTCTACTTGTTCATGTTCTTTTTGTTTTTGTTCTTCTTGTTCATGTTCTGATTGTTCATGTTCTTCTTGTTCATGTTCTTCTTGTTCGTTTTCTTTTTGTTTTGTTCTTGTTCATGTTCCTCTTGTTCATGTTCTTCTACTTGTTCATGTTCTTCTTGTTTTTGTTCTTCTTGTTCATATTCTTCTTGTTCATGTTCTTCTTGTTCATGTTCTTCTTGTTGTTCTTCTTGTTCATGTTCTTCTTGTTGTTCATATTCTTCTTGTTCGTGTTCTTTTTGTTTTGTTCTTGTTCATGTTCCTCTTGTTCATGTTCTTCTACTTGTTCATGTTCTTCTTGTTTTTGTTCTTCTTGTTCATATTCTTCTTGTTCATGTTCTTCTACTTGTTCATGTTCTTTTTGTTTTTGTTCTTCTTGTTCATGTTCTGATTGTTCATGTTCTTCTTGTTCATGTTCTTCTTGTTTTTGTTTTTCTTGTTCATATTCTTCTTGGGCGGCCGTGGCGTAGTGGTAATGGCAGTCGTCCCCCGATCGGAAGGTTGGAGGTTCGAATCCCGGTTCCCCACACCATGCGTCGTTGTGTCCCTGGGCAAGACACTTAACCCCGAGTTGCTCTCGGTAAGACTGGAAAGGCACCTTGCATGGCAGTCTGCCGCTACCGGTGTATGAATGTGTGTATGAATGGGTGGATGGTTGGTATTGTAAAGTGCTTTGGGGCCCCTCATCGGGGGCTAGAAAGCGCTATATAAATAAGCTCCATTTACCATTCTTGTTCATGTTCTTCTTGTTGTTCTTCTTGTTCATGTTGTTCTTGTTGTTCATGTTCTTCTTGCTTTTGTTCTTCTTGTTCATGTTATTTTTGTTCATGTTCTTCTTGTTCGTGTTCTTTTTGTTCATGTTCTTCTTGTTCATGTTCTTCTTGTTGTTCTTCTTGTTCATGTTCTTCTTGTTGTTCTTCTTGTTCATGTTATTTTTGTTCATGTTCTTCTTGTTCGTGTTCTTTTTGTTCATGTTCTTCTTGTTCATGTTCTTCTTGTTGTTCTTCTTGTTCATGTTCTTCTTGTTGTTCTTCTTGTTCATGTTCTTCTTGTTGTTCTTCTTGTTCATGTTCTTCTTGCTTTTGTCCTTCTTGTTCATGTTCTTCTTCTTGTTCGTGTTCTTCTGTTCGTGTTCTTCTTGTTCGTGGCTGAAGTAAAATGTCTGTTCACTTGTCTTGCAGGGACAGACTGCAGGCTGGACCCCAACTTGATGCTGTGGCTCTGTGGAAGTGCAACGTCAAGGCCAGACTGACGTCGGGAGTTTTGCTTCCACAGAGACACCGGACACCTGGAGAATTTTGTGAAACTGTGGGGATTTAAGAAGGTTTTATGCACCCTTTCTGATCAGGGAGAACTACAATACAACAAGTTCTTCATGTAAATATTTTATTTTAAGCTTGTCCTGATCACATTTTTAACACTGTTGTGTTAACTTATTGTGTAAAGTTTTGTTTAAATAAATTATTTGTGTTAATCTTGTTTGTGTTTTTCGTCTTCTTGTTCATGTTCTTCTTAGTCTTTTTCTTGTCCATGTTTATGTTGTTTCTCTTCTTCTTCTTCTTCTTATTATTATAAAATAATCCTCCAAGTTATTACACATAGCCCTTGATCAAAGTTTGATGATGACAAAATCAAGATGACATGAAACAGACAAAACAACAAAACCAGCTGTTTTTCTATTTATAGTATACGGCGTGATACTGAGCATGCACAAAATCTGTTGTGTCAAAGTTTCTGAAAACACTTGAATCCCCTCTTTGCGTTGCATTTTGGAAAGTGTTGTAAAAACGTTTTTATTTTTTCATTAAAAACTCAAATTTTCTGCTGCAAACTCAGCAAAAACATTTTCATATCCAGTTTGTGGACTGAGCTACAGGAGTAACAGCAATTGTTACAAATTACAGTACTTCATATTTTGGAAAATTGTGTTAATTGCATCAATATTTCAAATTTTTGTGTTTTGTATGCCCATTTTATTTTTGTAATCTTTAGCATTGTTTACTTATCAGGTACTTTTTACAGTTACAGTAAAAAGTGTGTATGTTAACTAATAAATTGACATCACAGATTAAAGAAGTATGTCCGGTTCTTCCTGTTGATCAAGACTAAAGCTAAAGTGCCATTTAGTATTAATATTATTATTATTATTATTATTATTATTATTATTATTATTATTATTATTATTTTGCCATGTTGTACAGCCATGGGCTAAACATTGGCTATTTTGGGCTGTACCCTCAATATAAATCCCAGTTTACACACTAGTTAACTGACTGTGACACTGTCAGTCACAGTTTAACACAACACTTTTCTTAACTAAGTAAAACAATCCTGATTTATGCTCAATAATCCAGGTAGAAAAAAATCTAAAAAAGTTAAGTCAGGTCCTCTGGACGGATTAAAAAACAGTAAGTAAAACTAATTAAAAGACAAAACATATTTGAACATAAGAGCTATGTAAATCAACAATAATTACAGCTAAAATAAAAGTTAATCAGAAATGTATTTTTATATGTTTTTTATGTTTTACTAAAGAAAATAGTCCCATTTGTTCACATGCATGGGCGGACTTTAAAATTGTACTTGCAGGGGGGCGCTCAACCTTTGTGACTTCAACTTCTCTACTTATTATCTCACTGATGCCAACACACAAAAACAAGTTTGATAATAAATTAAAATGACCAGCAAGTTGTAATGTATAAGAAGAAAATATTCATTTTTATGCTCTTTTAGACACTTTTGACTTAAGACTTCAGTAACTTCAGTCATTTTGAACAAACTCAAAAGTGCTTTCATGCACAAACACAAACATGAAAAGCTCAACTACCGGTACTAGTAGTTTGAACAAATTCAAAATATGTAGCTTTAGTTGAGTATCAATCCATTAATTATATAACAAGTAATGTTTTATTTAAAACGTTCTGTATTAAATAGAAGACTGGCACAATCAAAACATTGTGCTGATGCATGCTCAATAATCCAGGTAGATAAATCTAACAAGATCCTCTGGATGTACAGTATTCTTCTTTTTTTTAAACCAAAATATTTCTTCAGTCTGTGATTTGGCAACAAACTCAGTCTTATAAATAGCACCTTATCATAGTGGATCAACCAGTTTGCTGCTGGCAGCCTCCTTTTGCATGGGAATAGCTGGTTCTGGCTGTTTAAGCTCTAAACAAGCATCAGCTCTATGAAAACAAGCTCAATACAAGCCCAACTGGCAACCCACAACATTGTGTAATACAGAGGCTGTTTTAAACAGTATAAACATACATTTATTATGGCATTACACACAAACAACAACAACATTATGCTAAACACGTTGAATAACATACTTTTAAGCTCTGATAAAAAATAATAATTTGCATATGTATTTTTTTTCTACATACAGTATTTTTAAAAACAAAACATCCTGACGTCTACGTGTGAGTAGAGCCCACAGTGGTCGGCCACAGTATGAGTGTTTGGGGTGCGCGCCCACAAAGTATTTGTCTATGTGTGCGCCTGTCGCCTCGCCAAATTGGGCGGGAGTGATAAACAGGAAACGAGGGTGTGGAAGGGACAAACTACCTACTACCACTTGTCTTTTGCTTTTTTGTGCAGACAGAGCTGGGACTCTGGGAGATAATCAACTAGTTTCACTCAGAAAGAAAGTCAAGCCCAAATAAGCAACTTCAAGTTCAAAACAAGCCCCAAAACTGAAACCCACGACTCAAAAGATTTGCAAGTGACTTTAGAAAGAAAAAAAAATAAGAAAAAAAAAAAGCTCAAAGTTACTTAGAATAAGACATGGCAATTAGTCAGCAGCAAACTGGCTGATCCACTATGATAAGGTGCGCTGTTTGTTGCTGAATAAGTCTTTTGGATAAAAGATGAAATGTTTCAGCATAAGTTTTATTCTTAACTATTTCCCCCCTCAGGCCCGAATCCCACTGACCCACTTGCCAACCACCAGTTGGGAATCTCTGCTTTAGTATATTGTGCATCAGTTTGCTGCCACAATATTACAAAAAGTGTTCCCCTTTGAGTGACATTATACATTCTTTCATTTCTTCTTCTTTCATGTGAACATCAGAAGCTGAAATCTGACAGAATTAGGAAAAGTTTTTCTTTCATTCATTCAACCTTTATTTAGTCAGGTAAATCTCATTGAGCCTCGTGGACTCATTTACAAGAGCGACCTGCTACAAAACTAAAGAATGATGAACAGCAATGGTAGAATTTCCTTAAAGGAGACCACATATAGGTATTTAAAATTTTTATGTTATGTCTGTGTGCTATCTTGACAATATTAATTCATTTTAATACACAAAATAATTCTTAGATAATTAATTATACCCTTTTTAATTCTGCCATTTTTAACTTTCGTTTTGAACGACCGGTTTCTGATACAAGTTCTGAAGTCCACGCCCTTCAAAGATCTGTTTACGCCCTCTGTAACAGCCAGTATCTGTAATGTGTTGTTGTTTTAAAATTAGCTCTTTTTTTATTACTCATTTGACTTACTGTTAGTGTTAGCTTAAGATAACTTACCGAAACCCGTCTGAGCGCGCCGCAATTTGCTGCTCCTTTTAGCATGAGACCACCCGAATCCGATGCTAATGTTAGCTTGTTCCTCTTCCGGTGTTCGCCAGCTCCGCTCGTTGCACGCGGCGATTTTGGGAGTTATCGCTGTTCCAGTCAAGACAACACAAAGTTCACCAAGTGTCTCCCGTAAATTAATCCGTAAGGAGAAGGTCCTCGCTGCTGCGAGGCTGCTGCGAGGGCAGCAGCGAGGCTGTACAGTTGAAGCTCCGCTCCATCGCGCCAGAAGAGGGTCCCGTTGCCGCTGGTCCCTACGCCGGGGGTCCGCTCGTTTAATTTTTGCCGGCTGCGCGTTGGGAGCGATCGCAAATACACTAAAAATTGAACTAAAACATAAAAATAACAATTATACTTTATTTATAAAGCCATTTAAAAAAAACACAGCTGCAACAAAGTGCTGTACACATGAAATTAAGAACATATAAACAAAAGATGAGATGAAATCATGAAAAACAACAGTCATGTGTTTAATACAGAAGTGGGTTGAGCCTAACCAGGGGTTGCTAGGTGAGGGGCTGGACTCAGGTTTGAGGTGATTGGCTACGGCTTGTGACGTCAATAACTGCAGGAAGTGTGAATCCAGGTGTATTTATCAAAAATAAATAAATCTACTTAGAGTAAATAAACCACTGGGTGCATTTTTTTGGCACAAGGACTGTTTTTTTATGAAGTAAATACCCAAAGTTGAGTAAAAAAAACATTAAAAAGTGAATTTTGCATCTGTGGTCCCCTTTAAACAATAAACAATTGAAAAACATAAGAGAGAAAGTTTTTTTTATTTTTTAACAAAGTATCAAAGCTAGCAAAACATTATGAGGTAGATGTATAAAATCAAAAACAAGAACATATCTGCATTGGTTTTTGCCAGGATTCCAACAGATTCTGAAAACCATTTAGAGAGGTCAAGGCCGAGAGCTTCAGATCTTTTCGTAAGATATTCCAGATATTCCAATTAAAACCGGGTTTTAATTGTCCAAATGAGATGTGTGTGAAATTGTTCGTTATCGGCAAACCAAATACAGTACTGTAGTTGAAATGACTTTTTTGACCAGAAAGAAACTGAATTATAGATAGGCTATCTAGTTAAAAAAAAAAAAAAAAACTAATTGCATGATAGTATTGTTGTATGATAAACCGGGTTGCCATACCGGGGGGAACTTTGCTGGAGCACCAACTTTTTATTTCACATCTGTCAGAAGTCACAGCGGCGCCGGAAACAGATTCAATCAAAGCTAAGTTTGAATTCCGAGCACATTTCTGCTCTCTCTTCCTTTTAGTCTTTTACAACCGTAGCAGTCATGGGGAGACAGACGTGTACATACAGCACGGCTGCTACCCGGACTATTAAACTCGAGCTGCCCGCTCTCTCCACACCGAGCGAGCAGGCACGAGGCGCCGCCGGTTTCAAGCTCCCCTCTCGGTGAATTGATTCTACTATGAGCCCACACGAAGCTCTGCTCCTCGAGGCGGGGGTGGCCGCCACAACACCGGCAGAGTCCGGACCCGCTCAGAACCGCTCTCGGTTCCGCCACGCACAAATTCCCACCTTGACGCGCGCTCGTGATGCGTTCGTGTCGCCGAAACGGAAGCCCAGCCCGCCCTCCGCTGAATTAGCGCTACCTGCCAGTTTGCGCCACCCCCGCGCCGCAACATGGAGCATTCCACAATTTATTCCAGGGAAAGACTGACAGTTTTTTGGGTCATGAAGCAGCTGTTCAAGTCAGCAGCCTGCCCCCCCTCCGCTGGAATAAGAAATTAGTCCATTTTAAAGTAAATAACTAAAGCCTCTGGCCGATAAGGAGGAATTATGGAATGGTGTGCAGGCTTGTTTAGCGGACTGAGAGCCCCCCAAACAGTTAAAACCAATAAATATGATTTTTCCTTCTTTCCCCGTCTCTATCAAATTATTAAAACCATTGGTGCCTGTGCAACTTATTGAATAATTACTTTGATTTTATGTTTGAGAAAGCTAAAAAGACTGGTGCTTATAAACATATTAAGAAGATACATTTTTTTTAGGTGTTAAATTTTGGGTGACATCAAATATTTTTTTGTATCAGATTGATTTCTTATTATAAAAACATGTGCATTATGATCCTGTTATAGCATGCTCCAGTTTCAATTACTTCACATGCTTTGACAGTAATTAGACGTACAGCGGGAATTCAGTAAATAAATGATAGTCTTTGAACTGTACCAGAGGACTTATATGGGATAATACTATTTTTCACGCACTTTGACTCTCTTAAGTTATTTAGGTTTTTGACCTTTCACAGCAGGTGATGGGAATTTTCACGTAATTGATTTTGCTCGCTTAATTTAAATGCTATCAAATACTTTGAATGTCTTAGTTGAACAACGTCCAGATCTACTTAAACACTCTGTTATAACCCTTGAGTGCTTTAGCAACATAGAAAGTTATTAAATTTTACGAACCATACAGGTAGTCCCCGACTTACGAGCGAGTTCCGTCCCTAGGGGGCGCTCGTATGTCAAAAATTCATAAGTAGGATCACATAGTAAAAAAAAATATATATATACAGGGAACCCCCGACCTACGACTCCATCGACCTGCGAACCACGGGACCTACGAACGAGTTAAAGTAGAAGAATACCATCGACGTACGGCAGAAAATATGTGACCTACGAACGAACCAAGTTAAAAATATATAATCGACCTACGGCACACGACCTACGAACGAGCCCCATTACAGGTATATAATCGAGCTACGGCGAAACTGCGTCACAAAACGGCAATCGGCGAGGTGGGGGAGGGGATTGCCTTTGGCTGTTGCTGGTTGGGCATGGGCGTGACACTGCGCATGGCAGTGGAAAAGTACCGCCAGCGAGAGGGGGGGGCTGGGCTTCTGGCGGATGTACACACAGCCGCATTGCAGCTGGCGGCGGAGGGATCCGTACAGGTAAAGCGGTAACTATTTAAAGGGCTGCGGCCATTTTGTGCCTCGTGGTTTTCCACTTTGATTGATGAGAGAAGAGAGTTACGAACAGCGAACTAAGAACAACGAAGAACGACGACGAGAGAAAACGAACAACGTACAAACAGGTACAGTAATAAATTTTAATTTACAGTAGCAGTTTTAGACTAAAGCGAACGTTAGCACGTTAGCATTAATTTTAAATTTTGCTCCTTAGGAATTAGCACGTTAGCTAATTTTCGACGCTACTGTATTTTTCGACGGGTCATCGAACGGGCAGGTACGGTCGTACTCAAAGAAATCTTTAGACGAAAGCAAATGTTTGCATTGATTTATGAACGTTAGCATTAATTTTAATTTTTGCTCCTTAGGAGTTAGCACGTTAGCTCGTACGAAGAATGGCTCCAAAGAGACCTGGAAAGTCCGCGGCCGCGGCAGAGGGGAAAAAACCTCGCAGAACCATCACGCTGGAGACGAAGGCAAAAATAATAAAAATGTCTGATGAGGGAATGACGCCATCTAAAATAGGAGAGAGGCTAGATTTACCGAGGTCGACTGTGGGGACGATAGTGGCGGACAAAGAGCGCATTTTGCAGCAAGTCCGTGCTTCGGCCCCAATGAAGTCCACCATCATAACTAAACAGAGGACGGGTAGAATAGTAGAGATGGAACGGTTGCTTGTGCTATGGCTGGAGGACAACACGCAACGCCGAATACCAGTTGGCATGTCGGTGATTTGCGAGAAGGCGAGGAGGATCTATAACAGGCTGATAGAACTTGGGACGAGTGAGGGAGGTGCAGGGGAGCAGGGGGGTGCGGGGGGGCAGGGGGCTGCACAGAGTGATCCGGGTGAAGGGACGTCCTCCCAGAGTGATCCGGGTGAAGGGACGTCTTCCCATAGGGCAGGAGGAGGGACTTCAAGCGCAGGAGGAGGGACTTCAAGCGCAGGAGGAGTGACTTCAAGCAGCACATCAGGGGAGTTGGATGGACCAGAGACCTTCACTGCATCTAAAGGATGGTTTGATCGTTTCAGGAAAAGAAACAACTTCCACAACATCAGAGTGCAGGGTGAGCATTTAATTTCTCATTTTTATTTTTTAATAATGCAGGTACAGTACAGGTAGTCCACGACTTACGATTGTTTTTTACATTTTTTTTCCCTTTTATTACAGTGTTACAACAGGTTAACCGTGTCATTTTGTGTGCATTTAGGTGAGGCAGCAAGTGCTGACCACGAGGCAGCTGAGGCATTCCCAGCAGAACTGGCTGAGATCATCAGGGACGGTGGGTACACTGCCCAGCAGGTCTTCAATGTGGATGAGACAGGGCTGTTCTGGAAGCGTTTGCCAGACAGGACCTACATCAGTAGGGAAGAACGAACCGCACCCGGCCACAAGGTCGGCAAGGAGCGTTTGACCTTGCTGGTGGGGGGCAATGCTTCGGGTGATTGCAAACTCAAGCCGTTGTTGGTGTACCAATTTAATAAACCCAGGCCCTTCAAAAATGTTGTTAAATCTACACTTCCTGTTTATTGGGCGTCTAATAAAAAGGCTTGGGTGACGCTGGAAGTTTTTACAAATTGGTTCAACAACAACTTTGTTCCAGAAGTGAAGCGTTTTTGCAGTGACCAGAAGATTGCCTTTAAAGTCCTGCTAGTCTTGGACAACGCTCCAGGACACCCCCCTACTCTCACCACGTTGAACAGGCATGTGAAGGTGGTGTACCTGCCTCCCAATACCACCTCTTTGATCCAGCCAATGGACCAGGGGGTTATTAGTACGTTTAAGGCGTACTACCTGCAGCGAGTCATCCGTGCCGCTTTGGAGGCAACGGAGAACTCTCAGACCCTCACGCTGAAAGACTTCTGGCGTAAGTACAACATCCTCGATGCTGTGCACAACATTGGCCACTCCTGGGATCGTGTTACTCCACAGAACATGTGTGGAGTCTGGAAGAAGCTCTGTCCAGAGCTTGTTCAGGGGGTACACGATTCCCAGGAGGTGGACCGTGTAATCGAGGATGTTGTGAGGATGGGCAGGTCACTGGAGCTCGAAATGGACCAGGACGATATCCAACACCTGCTGGGTGCATCAGGAGAGGACCTGTCCCCAGACGACCTGATTCAGCTCGACAGGCACGTCCTGGATGAGGAAGTTGAGGAGGAGGAGGAGGTGGAGGTCATTCCTCCGACCTTCACCAGGCAGGAGATGGTGCTGGCCTTTCAGGATCTCCACAACTTCCTGGCGAGGATGGAGAAGCAGGACGTGGACTGTGAGAGGTTCGCCAAGGTCCGTCGGGGTGTCCTCAATGAAGTTGCGTGTTATCAGCAGATCCTGGATGATAAAAAGCTAGAAAAGGTGCAGAGCAGCATGCTGCAATATTTTACAAAGGTCACAGCACCGCCTCCAGGATCTGCTGATGCACCAGCTGAAAGGCCATCCAGTCCTCCTGCAGCAAGCCAGGAGGAGGCCTTGGACATCCCAGCGGACGAGAGGCCATCCAGTCCTACTGCAGCAAGCCAGGAGGACATGGACAGCCCACCATCTCCCCAGTGAAACACGC
>JBBPBX010009184.1:33875-53258 GCA_038048925.1 Garcialebias charrua | reverse complement strand
TCTGGTTTTATTTCTGTTTACGTTATAAATAGCTTCGAAACCAATCGGTGCATATTTTTTCCGCTTACAGAGTGTAATTATATGAGCTTTAATGTACTTAACTATGGCTGGATGAATCATTTGAGATAAAATTCAATTTTTTATTCGTGTTTTCAGAGACGGACTCGTCTAGGTTAGCATTCGTTTTATTTCTGTTAAAGTTATAAATAGCTTCGAAACCAATCGGTGTATATTTTTTCTGCTTACAGAGTGTAATTATATGAGCTTTAATGTACTTAACTATGGCCTGGAGGAAAAATTTGAGATGAAATTCGATTTTTTATTCGTGTTTTCAGAGACGGACTCTCCCGTGGCAGACATTAGCAGCAGAGCTAAACACTCGGTCCATATTGCCGGGTTGACTCAGCGGTGACGCGGCACGTCAGCGGTGGATGACGCGTTACGTCGGCAGTGACGTAGGTGCGACCTATACACCGGTGCAATCTATTTATGGATTTTTCCAATTTTTTGGCAATAATTGGACAGTGCGACCTATACAACGATGCGACCTATACAACGGAAAATACAGTACAGTTGTGGTAATGAACCTTGAATCAGCAAACATTTTACTAATAAAAAGTTTTAGTTTGTATCACAATTTTCTCTTGAATGATGAAAACTATTTTGTTTGTACTTTTCAAATTTCTAGTTTACAGCAAACCCTCGAGGTACGACACCCGCGACCTACGGCAACTCAGACTTACGATTTATCATATGATAAAAATAAAAAATTTATTTTTTTTTTTTTTTTTTTTTGTGTTTAAATGTTATTAATTTCATGTGTACAGCACTTTGTTGCAGCTGTGGTTGTTTTAAATGGCTTTATAAATAAAGTATAATTATTAATATTATGTTTTTATTACAATTTTATCGTATTTACGCAACTTCCGGTCGTTTCCGGTCGCCATTTTACAATTCCCAAGTGCGGTCAATGGAGCTCCACCATAGAGGCTCCTGTCAGCTGGCTCTAGAGGACCGTGTGTCCGATCAGGGTTGCCTCATACGGATAAATTAGCTGGAAACACTCGGTCAACTCTGTGGACGTCTCAGGCCCGGAGGAGCAGCCGCGGATCGCCCCGCGATCGCTCCCACAACGCCGCCCGACATGCTAACGACAGCAGCTAACAGAGCAGCTAACACAGGCGAAGACACCGAGCCGACATGCCGCGGAGGGGCCATCTGCGGCCGGGAGCTCGCCGCAAATGTCCGCCTGGCAGCCTAAGATGTCGGGGGACACCGAGCTAACGCGGAGATACAAAGCCGACAGCCTTTTTGAATGAACTGACATGCTGCTAATGGCGGGGCCTAACCGTAGCTAACGCCGAGCAGCTTGTTTTGGATGGAGGAACATCGCGGAGAAACGGCTTTCAGTAAGTTTTTTTTTTCTGGCTCCAAATGTATGAAGTTAAGAAGCTAACAGTCCTTCTTTTAAACAGTTTTGACCACGTGTGTGCGTGTGGAGCGTAAGGAAGCTGGGGGAGCTCGGACGGGTGCAAGAGCTAATGCTAAAAGACGAAGGCAGGCTTTGACCAGCTCAAAGTAAGAAATTATATTTTTTATTTATTGTACAGTATTCATTTACTGTACATGTAAAGTTCTGTGCATGTTTATGGCCTAGTATGTCTGCTTGTTCAGTCTCATGCCGTTAAATATGTGTGCGGCGCTCCGTTAGCGGTATAGCCGCGACCTATGTCAGAAACGCGGACCTACGACAGGCACGTGTTTTTGGTCCGCGAGGTACGACAACATCGACCTAAGTCACACCCGTAGGTCCCAATCCCTGAGGTAACTCGAGGGTTTCCTGTACACTGCAAGCAAGGTACTGTAAAGAACTTGACGTCAGGAAAAATGTTCTTACTTTCATTTGAGCCACACTGCTTCTAATCTTCCTCAGTGCAGCTTGGTAATCATCTTGACCTTCACTGTCGTCGCTGCTGCTGCTGCTGTCATCGCTGCTGGAGGCAGGACTCTCCGTGGGGCTACGTGTTGTGGGACCGGCCTGAGAGGACGGTCGTTTTCTGAGGCTTCTCTCCACTGCACTCTGCAGGTTTGCTGCTGGACTAGACACATGTTCTGAAGGTCCTGCTAACAATGGAGGTGCAAAATATTACAACTCGTGTTTGAATATATGAAGGAAATGTAAAAAGTAGTGATAGTACGGTAAATGTTACCATTTTGTTCTCCCAGTGAAGGACTGGGACTTTCACTTCTTTCTGAAGAACTCATATCTATAAAATAAACAGAAAAAAAACTGTAGATGAGTATAAGATTATTTTGCTTTAAAAACAAATGTGTGGTTTTGTTGTATTAAAATACAATATGTTTGCCTCTCGCACAGTGATGTCTGGACATGGGCACCAGTGACCCCTGCGGCCCGAACAAGGAAGAAGCGTGTAAATTTTTTTTTTTTTTAAATTTAACCAGGCAAATCCCATTGAGATCACAGATCTCATCTGCACAGGGAAATTCTGAATTTCAGAAGGATTCTCAACAAACACAACATCCCAGTACATTTCAAACCCAGCAGGACTCTCAGACAGAGGCTGGTCCACCCGAAGGACAAAACACCTACACACAAACAGAGTGGTGTAGTTTATGCAGTCCAGTGCAGCGAGGACTGTCCAGACTTATACATTGGGGAAACTAAACAGCCAATCCACAGAAGAATGTCTCAACACAGGAGAGCAACCTCCTCTGGTCAAAACTCAGCTGTTCACCTCCACCTCACAGACAAGGGACACTCTTTTGAGGACCAAAATGTACATATTTTGGACCGAGAGCACAGGTGGTTTGAGAGAGGTGTGAAGGAGGCGATTTATGTAAAAAGAGAGAAACCATCGTTAAACAGAGGAGGAGGTCTAAGATTTCAACTTTCTAAAACTTATAGTGCAGCCCTGGATTTGGTCCCCAGGCGTCTCACACCTGATGAGAACAGAGGAGCTTTGTTTGTGAATTAGACCAACAAAGACTTTGACAGGTCCCTGTTATCAATGTGTGAAGTGTGGTTTTTGTCAATTTACATACAGTAGGATGTGTGTGTGTTTTCTGTAAGCTCTGCTTTCACACACTGAACTTTGAATGGGTCACAGGCACGTGTTATCCCAAGTATGTGTGTGTGTTAGCTTCCAATTTACCTAGTTTGGTGTGCACCAGTGGCCCAGCTTGCTTATAACTTCTCTCTCCCTCTCACAGTCTCCAATTGAGAAAGCTTATCGGATGATGAGCGAAACGTCTTGTTTGTTACAAATAAAGTCCAGTTGTTCTGTATTGAACGCCTTTTTTGATTTTATCATGTCCTGGACGACTGAGAATCTACACCAGGATAATGGATGGATGTTCATGTTTATACACCTTAACAGTTCACTACATAATGAATAAAAATAATGCTCGTCAATTAGATGAGATATTTTCTAAATTCATTATGAGATGCAATTTCTTTCAATAGTTTTTATACTCTGTGTTGTACAAACTTGCCAAAACTCAAACTCTTTCAACTGACCCTAAACGTAAAACAAAGAATGGCACCAAAATGAAGAAGCCATTTCATAGTTATGAGAGCACATGCACCTCTCTTCTGGGTCGCAGGTCATTTGGGATAAATATGGAGCTTTCGCTGGAAACATAATTGGAATTAAAACAAATTCAACAGGTAAAAATATACGCTGGTACACAGACCTGATGCACTTGATCATCAGAAGTCAAAATTTTCATATACAGTATATCTTTGATGGATGAATCTGCTTTTTGATGTTTTGGTAGCATTTTTATTGCCGTGGTTGAGGGTGTATATGTTTATACATAGTACAGAAGCAAAAACCAACCAACTGCTGGATCAAGTACGTAATAAAGTAGGTACAGTAGTTGGTACCTGTACAATCTGAAATACTCAAATATTTTTAACATCTCATGGCTTGCTTGGTTAATTTATATAAACACGGAAAATGACCGTGAATACTTTCGCAAGGCAATGTATGTGGGTAAGTGCAGACACAAAGAAAACATTTCAAAAGAGCAGCCTAAACTAGGGGTTTATGATTTATCGGCCCAGATTTCCTTAATTTTGGGAAATCGGCCAATGCTTGTATGAGAAACCGATTTTACAGATTTTTTTTAGTTTTAACAACAATTGTCTAAACTTCATTTATATTTCAGAGCACTACCTTGTGACCAGTTAAAACAAGTTTGTATTGTTTCTTGAATATTGTTCAAGGGTATGTTTTTCAACAAAATAAGATTGAAATTTGAAGGTGCATTGGGACCTTACAACATCTAACAGTGTTGCTTATAAAACTAAATCGGTATCGGCAAGTCACACTTTGTAGAAATCGGTGATCGGCCAAAAAACTGCAATCGGTGCATCCCTAGCCTAAACAGCAACGAAAGCAGAAATATATTATATGTTATTGGCATAAAGTTATGTACATCTATATTAGAAAATGTGTAAGTTATATAAAAAAGAATATAATAATAATTATCCAACAAAGTTAAGTCAGGTCCTCTGGACTTTTTTTGTTGTTGAAACGTTTCATCTTTCATCCAAAGGACTTCATCAGTCCGAGCAGCCACAACAAACTCAATCCCACAAGCACACCAGTTTGATGGTGATAGGATGGTTTCTGGAGTCTGCCCTCTCCCCCATCGGCTCCTGTGAGGTAGCCACTGATTTACTTTGGCCATGGCTGCCTCAGAGAAGTTGACGGGAGAGAGGGTGGACTCCAGAAACAATTGTATTACCATCAAACTGGTTGACCCACTATGCGAGTGTGCTGCTTGCGGGACTGAGTTTGTTGTCGCTCCTCGGACTGATGAAGTCCTTTGGATGAAAGATGAAACGTTTCAACAAATAAAGAAACCGTCCAGAGGACCTGACTTGACTTTGTTGGATTTTTCTACCTGGATTATTGAGCATGAACTTTGATCTTACTAAATTTTTCATCGAAATAAACAAAAAATTGTAGTTTATATTTGAGGAAAACCATGTGAATTAAGAGTTTTTATTAATGCTTTTCTGACTAAATGATTATCAATTTTTATGTTAAGAGTCAACACTTGTGAGAGAAAACATTTTAGTTTAGTGTCAAGAAACTATTTGCAATTAGGTTTGATCCGGCGCAAGAGTTATGTGAAAAAACTAAGCTCGTTTTGTTCACATGACCTTGTAGCCTCCTTGGTAAAAGATCTGACAAATCTTTCAGATAAGACATTTTCTCCTGTAAGCGGCGCCTGGCACCGCTCTGAAAACAGTTTGATGAAAACATGTTTTGTTCAGATGTGAGTGAAGTCATAGTGTTTGCACAAAAACACACACACACCCAAAACATGCACGCACACACCTCAAGGTATTAATAGGGAATGCTCAGGCAAAGGCGTTGAGGTCTACCGTGGGTCTGATCAACGCCCGGTTTTGCATTGAAGAACATATCTCCCACTGAACGAAGAGGCCTCCTCGTTTGTATCAACGGTGAGGGATTTTATTTCAATGCCTTTTTCTGAGTGTGTGTGAAAGCTTGAAGGCTTTGCTGTTGTTCGTGGAGGGGGTTTAAAATTGATGCTTAACCCTAGCAAATAACAGTATGTGTATCTGAACATGTATGTTTTTACTTTTTCTGTCACAAGACTTCTTTAATAAATATTCATTATTTTTAATTAAGTCTGTTTGTTTTCTTCCAAACCAGTGAGTGTGCCCACCTTTCAAGAATCCAAAAAGATGATGAAACATTAACCATTTGGGTTGATCAATTATTTCTTAAAGCAGTACCTCATCCTCAGTCTGTACCTCGTTCTCAGTCTGTACCTCGTCCTTAGTCCTCAGCCTGTACCTCGTCCTCAGTCTGTACCTCATCCTCAGCCTGTACCTCGTCCTCAGTCTGTACCTCGTCCTCAGTCTGTACCTCGTCCTCAGTCTGTACCTCGTCCTCAGTCTGTACCTCGTCCTCAGTCTGTATCTCGTCCTCAGTCTGTATCTCGTCCTCAGTCTGTACCTCATCCTCAGTCTGTTCCTCGTCCTCAGTCTGTACCTCATCCTCAGTCTGTACCTCGTCCTCAGTCTGTATCTCGTCCTCAGTCTGTATCTCGTCCTCAGTCTGTATCTCGTCCTCAGTCTGTATCTCGTCTTCAGTCTGTATCTCGTCTTCAGTCTGTACCTCATCCTCAGTCTGTTCCTCGTCCTCAGTCTGTACCTCGTCCTCAGTCTGTATCTCGTCCTCAGTCTGTACCTCATCCTCAGTCTGTACCTCGTCCTCAGTCTGTATCTCGTCCTCAGTCTGTATCTCGTCCTCAGTCTGTATCTCATCCTCAGTCTGTTCCTCATCCTCAGCCTGTTCCTCATCCTCAGCCTGTTCCTCGTCCTCAGTCTGTTCCTCATCCTCAGCCTGTTCCTCGTCCTCAGCCTGTACCTCATCCTCAGTCTTTACCTTGTCCTCAGTCTGTACCTCGTCCTCAGTCTGTACCTCCCCCTCAGTTTGTACTTCGTCCTCAGTCTGTTCCTCATCCTCAGCCTGTACCTTGTCCTCAGTCTGCACCTCGTCCTCGGCCTGTACCTCATCCTCAGTCTGTACCTCATCCTCAGTCTGTACCTCGTCCTCAGCCTGTACCTCGTCCTCAGCCTGTACCTCATCCTCAGTCTGTACCTCGTCCTCAGTCTGTACCTCGTCCTCAGCGTGTACTTCGTCCTCAGTCGGTACATCGTCCTCAGTCTGTACCTCATCCTCAGTCGGTACCTCGTCCTCAGTCTGTACCTCGTCCTCAGTCTGTACCTCATCCTCAGTGTGTATCTCCTCCTCAGTCGTCATCAGTCTGTACCTCGTCCTCAGTCTGTACCTCATCCTCAGTCTGTATCTCGTCCTAAGCCTGTACCTCGTCCTCAGTCTGTACCTCTTCCTCAGCTTGTACTTCATCCTCAGTCTGTTCCTCATCCTCAGCCTGTACCTCATCCTCAGACTATACCTCATCCTCAGTCTGTACCTCGTCCTCAGCTTGTACTTCGTCCTCAGCCTGTACCTCGTCCTAAGTCTGTACCTCATCCTCAGTCTGTACCACGTCCTCAGTCGGTACCTCGTCCTCAGTCTGTACCTCGTCCTCAGTCTTTTCCTCGTCCTCAGTCTGTACCTCATCCTCAACCTGTACCTCGTCCTCAGTCTGTACCTCATCCTCATCCTGTACCTCGTCCTCAGTCTGTACCTCGTCCTCAGTCTGTACCTCGTCCTCAGTCTGTACCTCGTCCTCAGTCTGTACCTCGTCCTCAGTCTGTACCTCGTCCTCAGTCTGTACCTCGTCCTCAGTCTGTACCTCGTCCTCAGTCTGTACCTCGTCCTCAGCCTGTACCTCATCCTCAGTCTGTACCTCATCCTCAGCCTGTACCTCATCCTCAGTCTGTACCTCGTCCTCAGTCTGTATCTCGTCCTCAGTCTGTACCTCATCCTCAGTCTGTTCCTCGTCCTCAGTCTGTACCTCATCCTCAATCTGTACCTCGTCCTCAGTCTGTACCTCGTCCTCAGCTTGTACTTCATCCTCAGTCTGTTCCTCATCCTCAGCCTGTACCTCATCCTCAGACTGTACCTCATCCTCAGTCTGTACCTCGTCCTCAGCTTGTACTTCGTCCTCAGCCTGTACCTCGACCTAAGTCTGTACCTCATCCTCAGTCTGTACCACGTCCTCAGTCGGTACCTCGTCCTCAGTCTGTACCTCGTCCTCAGTCTGTTCCTCGTCCTCAGTCTGTACCTCATCCTCAGCCTGTACCTTGTCCTCAGTCTGTACCTCATCCTCATCCTGTACCTCGTCCTCAGTCTGTACCTCGTCCTCAGTCTGTACCTCGTCCTCAGTCTGTACCTCGTCCTCAGTCTGTACCTCGTCCCTCAGCCTGTACCTCGTCCTCAGTCTGTACCTCGTCCTCAGTCTGTACCTCGTCCTCAGTCTGTACCTCGTCCTCAGTCTGTACCTCGTCCTCAGCCTGTACCTCATCCTCAGTCTGTACCTCATCCTCAGCCTGTACCTCATCCTCAGTCTGTACCTCGTCCTCAGTCTGTATCTCGTCCTCAGTCTGTACCTCATCCTCAGTCTGTTCCTCGTCCTCAGTCTGTACCTCATCCTCAGTCTGTACCTCGTCCTCAGTCTGTACCTCGTCCTCAGTCTGTTCCTCGTCCTCAGTCTGTACCTCATCCTCAGTCTGTACCTCGTCCTCAGTCTGTACCTCGTCCTCAGTCTGTACCTCGTCCTCAGTCTGTACCTCATCCTCAGTCTGTATCCGTCCTTAGTCTGTATCTCGTCCTCAGTCTGTACCTCGTCCTCAGTCTGTTCCTCGTCCTCAGTCTGTACCTCATCCTCAGTCTGTACCTCATCCTCAGTCTGTACCTCATCCTCAGTCTGTACCTCATCCTCAGTCTGTACCTCGTCCTAAGTCTGTATCTCGTCCTCAGTCTGTATCTCGTCCTCAGTCTGTATCTCATCCTCAGTCTGTTCCTCATCCTCAGCCTGTTCCTCATCCTCAGCCTGTTCCTCGTACTCAGTCTGTACCTTATCCTCAGTGTGTTCCTCATGCTCAGCCTGTTCATCGTCCTCAGTATGTTCCTCATCCTCAGCCTGTTCCTCGTCCTCAGCCTGTACCTCATCCTCAGTCTTTACCTTGTCCTCAGTCTGTACCTCGTCGTCAGTTTGTACTTCATCCTCAGTCTGTTCCTCATCCTCAGCCTGTACCTTGTCCTCAGTCTGTACCTCGTCCTCAGCCTGTACCTCATCCTCAGTCTGTACGTCGTCCTCAGTCTGTACCTCGTCCTCAGCCTGTACATCGTCCTCAGCCTGTACCTCATCCTCAGCCTGTACCTTATCCTCAGTCTGTACCTCGTCCTCAGTCGGTACCTCGTCCTCAGTCTGTACCTCATCCTCAGTCGGTACCTCGTCCTCAGTCTGTACCTCGTCCTCAGTCTGTACCTCGTCCTCAGTCTGTATCTCCTCCTCAGTCATCCTCAGTCTGTACCTCGTCCTCAGCCTGTTCCTCGTCCTCAGTCTGTACCTCATCCTCACCCTGTACCTCATCCTCAGTCTGTACTTCGTCCTCAGTCTGTACCTCGTCCTCAGCTTGTACTTCGTCCTCAGTCTGTTCTTCATCCTCAGCCTGTACCTCATCCTCAGACTGTACCTCATCCTCAGTCTGTACCTCGTCCTCAGCTTGTACTTCGTCCTCAGCCAGTACCTCGTCCTCAGTCTGTACCTCGTCCTCAGTCTGTACCTCGTCCTCAGTCGGTACCTCGTCCTCAGTCTGTACCTCGTCCTCAGCTTGTACCTCATCATCAGTTTGTACCTCATCCTCAGTCTGTTCCTCATGCTCAACCTGTTCCTCATCCTCAGTCTGTACCTCGTCCTCAGTCTGTACCTCATCCTCAGTGTGTTCCTCATCCTGTCTGTTCATTGTCCTCAGTCTGTTCCTCATCCTAAGCCTGTTCCTCATCCTCAGCCTGTACCTCATCCTTAGTCGGTACCTCATCCTCAGTCTGTACCTCGTCCTCAGCTTGTACTTTGTCCTCAGCCTGTTCCTCATCCTCAGCCTGTACCTCATCCTCAGTCTTTACCTTGTCCTCAGTCTGTACCTCGTCCTCAGTCTGTACCTCCCCCTCAGTTTGTACTTCATCCTCAGTCTGTTCCTCATCCTCAGCCTGTACCTTGTCCTCAGTCTGTACCTCGTCCTCAGCCTGTACCTCGTCCTCAGCCTGTTCCTCGTCCTCAGTCTGTACCTCATCCTCAGCCTGTACCTCGTCCTCAGTCTGTACCTCATCCTCAGCCTGTACCTCGTCCTCAGTCTGTACCTCGTCCTCAGTCTGTACCTCGTCCTCAGTCTGTACCTCGTCCTCAGTCTGTACCTCGTCCTCAGTCTGTACCTCGTCCTCAGTCTGTACCTCGTCCTCAGTCTGTACCTCGTCCTCAGTCTGTACCTCGTCCTCAGTCTGTACCTCGTCCTCAGTCTGTACCTCGTCCTCAGTCTGTACCTCGTCCTCAGTCTGTACCTCATCCTCAGTCTGTACCTCGTCCTCAGTCTGTACCTCGTCCTCAGTCTGTACCTCGTCCTCAGTCTGTACCTCGTCCTCAGTCTGTACCTCGTCCTCAGTCTGTACCTCGTCCTCAGTCTGTACCTCGTCCTCAGTCTGTACCTCGTCCTCAGTCTGTATCTCATCCTCAGTCTGTATCTCGTCCTCAGTCTGTACCTCGTCCTCAGTCTGTTCCTCGTCCTTAGTCTGTACCTCATCCTCAGTGTGTTCCTCATGCTCAGCCTGTTCATCGTCCTCAGTCTGTTCCTCATCCTCAGCCTGTTCCTCGTCCTCAGCCTGTACCTCGTCCTCAGTCTGTACCTCGTCCTCAGTCTGTACCTCGTCCTCAGTCTGTACCTCGTCCTCACTCTGTACCTCGTCCTCAGTCTGTACCTCGTCCTCACTCTGTACCTCGTCCTCAGTCTGTTCCTCATCCTCAGCCTGTTCCTCGTCCTCAGTCTGTACCTCGTCCTCAGTCTGTACCTCGTCCTCAGTCTGTACCTCGTCCTCACTCTGTACCTCGTCCTCAGTCTGTACCTCGTCCTCACTCTGTACCTCGTCCTCAGTCTGTACCTCGTCCTCAGTCTGTACCTCGTCCTCAGCCTTTACCTCGTCCTCAGCCTGTACCTCATCCTCAGTCTGTATCTCGTCCTCAGCCTGTTCCTCGTCCTCAGTCTGTACCTCATCCTCAGCCTTTACCTCATCCTCAGTCTGTACCTCGTCCTCAGTCTGTACCTCGTCCTCAGTCTGTACCTCGTCCTCAGCTTGTACTTCGTCCTCAGTCTGTTCCTCATCCTCAGCCTGTACCTCATCCTCAGACTGTACCTCATCCTCAGTCTGTACCTCGTCCTCAGCTTGTATTTCGTCCTCAGCTTGTACTTCGTCCTCAGCCTGTACCTCGTCCTCAGTCTGTACCTCGTCCTCAGTCTGTACCTCGTCCTCAGTCTGTACCTCGTCCTCAGCCTGTTCCTCGTCCTCAGTCTGTACCTCGTCCTCAGCCTGTACCTCGTCCTCAGTCTGTACCTCATCCTCAGCCTGTACCTCGTCCTCAGTCTGTACCTCGTCCTCAGTCTGTACCTCGTCCTCAGTCTGTACCTCGTCCTCAGTCTGTACCTCGTCCTCAGTCCCTGTACCTCGTCCTCAGTCTGTACCTCATCCTCAGCCTGTACCTCGTCCTCAGTCTGTACCTCGTCCTCAGTCTGTACCTCGTCCTCAGCCTGTACCTCGTCCTCAGTCTGTACCTCGTCCTCAGCCTGTACCTCGTCCTCAGTCTGTACCTCGTCCTCAGTCTGTACCTCGTCCTCAGTCTGTACCTCGTCCTCAGTCTGTACCTCGTCCTCAGTCTGTTCCTCGTCCTCAGTCTGTACCTCGTCCTCAGTCTGTACCTCGTCCTCAGTCTGTACCTCGTCCTCAGCCTGTTCCTCATCCTCAGCCTGTTCCTCATCCTCAGTCTGTACCTCATCCTCAGTGTGTTCCTCATGCTCAACCTGTTCATCGTCCTCAGTCTGTTCCTCATCCTCAGCCTGTTCCTCGTCCTCAGCCTGTACCTCATCCTCAGTCTTTACCTTGTCCTCAGTCTGTACCTCGTCCTCAGTTTGTACTTCATCCTCAGTCTGTTCCTCATCCTCAGCCTGTACCTTGTCCTTAGTCTGTACCTCGTCCTCAGCCTGTACCTCATCCTCAGTCTGTACCTCGTCCTCAGTCTGTACCTCGTCCTCAGCCTGTACCTCATCCTCAGTCTGTACCTCGTCCTTAGTCTGTACCTCGTCCTCAGCGTGTACATCGTCCTCAGTCGGTACGTCGTCCTCAGTCTGTACCTCATCCTCAGTCAGTACCTCATCCTCAGTCTGTACCTCGTCCTCAGTCTGTACCTCGTCCTCAGTCTGTATCTCCTCCTCAGTCGTCCTCAGTCTGTACCTCGTCCTCAGTCTGTACCTCATCCTCAGTCTGTATCTCGTCCTCAGCCAGTTACTCGTCCTCAGTCTGTACCTCATCCTCAGCCTGTACCTCATCCTCAGTCTGTACCTCATCCTCAGTCTGTACTTCGTCCTCAGTCTGTACCTCATCCTCAGCTTGTACTTCGTCCTCAGTCTGTTCCTCATCCTCAGCCTGTACCTCATCCTCAGACTGTACCTCATCCTCAGTCTGTACCTCGTCCTCATCTTGTACTTAGTCCTCAGCCTGTACCTCGTCCTCAGTCTGTACCTCATCCTCAGTCCGTTCCTCATACTCAACCTGTTCCTCGTCCTCAGTCTGTACCTTGTCCTCAGTCTGTACCTCATCCTCAGTGTGTTCCTCATCCTGTCTGTTCATTGTCCTCAGTCTGTTCCTCATCCTAAGCCTGTTCCTCATCCTCAGCCTGTACCTCATCCTCAGTCTGTACCTCGTCCTCAGTCTGTACCTCGTCCTCAGCTTGTACTTTGTCCTCAGCCTGTTCCTCATCCTCAGCCTGTACCTCATCCTCACTCTGTTCCTCATCCTCAGCCTGTTCCTCGTCCTCAGCCTGTACCTCATCCTCAGTCTGTACCTCATCCTCAGTCTGTACCTTGTCCTCAGTCTGTACCTTGTCCTCAGATTGTACTTCGTCCTCAGCCTGTTCCTCATCCTCAGCCTGTACCTCATCCTCACTCTGTTCCTCATCCTCAGCCTGTTCCTCGTCCTCAGCCTGTACCTCATCCTCAGTCTGTACCTCGTCCTCAGCCTATACCTTATCCTCAGACTGTACCTCGTCCTCAGTCTGTACCTCATCCTCAGCTTGTACTTCGTCCTCAGTCTTGACAGTGTCCTCTGTCTCCATTTTGTTTTTTCTTCAAATCTTCAGTCCATAAATGACTCTCTGTACCTCGTCCTCTGTCATCCTCAGCCTGTACCTCGTCCTCAGTCATGTTCAGTCTGTACCTCATCCTTAGCCTGTACCTCGTCCTCACCCTGTACCTCCTCCTCAGCCTGAATCTCGTCCTCAGTCTGTACCTCGTCCTCAAACTGTACCTTGTCCTCAGCAGCCTGTACCTCATCCTTAGTCTGTACCTCGGCCTCATCCTTCACCTCATCCTCAGTCTGTACCTCGTCCTCAGTCTGTACCTTGTCCTCAGTCTTTACCTCGTCCTCAATTTGTACTTCGTCCTCAGTCTGTACTTCATCCTCAGTCTGTACCTCGTCCTCAGTCTGTACCTCGTCCTCAGTCTGTACCTCGTCCTCAGCCTGTACCTCGTCCTCAGCCTGTACCTCATCCTCAGCCTGTACCTCATCCTCAGTCTGTACCTCGTCCTAAGCTTGTACTTCATCCTCAGTCTGTACCTCATCCTCTGTCTGTACCTCATCCTCAGCCTGTACCTCGTCCTCAACCTGTACCTCGTCCTCAGTCTGTACCTCGTCCTTAGCCTGTACCTCGTCCTCAGTCTGTACCTCGTCCTCAGTCTGTACCTCGTCCTCAGTCTGTACCTCGTTTTCAGCTTGTACCTCGTCCTTAGCCTGTACCTTGTCCTCAGCCCGTATCTCATCGTTTTCTCTGTTGACAGTGTCCTCTGTCTCCATTTTGTTTTTTCTTCAAATCTTCAGTCCATAAATGACTCTCTGTACCTCGTCCTCTGTCATCCTCAGCCTGTACCTCGTCCTCGTTCATTTTCAGTCTGTACCTCGTCCTTAGCCTGTACCTCGTCCTCACCCTGTACCTCCTCCTCAGCCTGAATCTCATCCTCAGTCTGTACCTCCTCCTCAAACTTTACCATTGTCTCAGCAGCCTGTACCTCATCCTCAGTCTGTACCTCGTCCTAAGCTTGTACTTCATCCTCAGTCTGTACCTCATCCTCTGTCTGTACCTCATCCTCAGCCTGTACCTCGTCCTCAACCTGTACCTCGTCCTCAGTCTGTACCTCGTCCTTAGCCTGTACCTCGTCCTCAGTCTGTACCTCGTCCTCAGTCTGTACCTCGTCCTCAGTCTGTACCTCGTTTTCAGCTTGTACCTCGTCCTTAGCCTGTACCTTGTCCTCAGCCCGTATCTCATCGTTTTCTCTGTTGACAGTGTCCTCTGTCTCCATTTTGTTTTTTCTTCAAATCTTCAGTCCATAAATGACTCTCTGTACCTCGTCCTCTGTCATCCTCAGCCTGTACCTCGTCCTCGTTCATTTTCAGTCTGTACCTCGTCCTTAGCCTGTACCTCGTCCTCACCCTGTACCTCCTCCTCAGCCTGAATCTCATCCTCAGTCTGTACCTCCTCCTCAAACTTTACCATTGTCTCAGCAGCCTGTACCTCATCCTCAGTCTGTACCTCGGCCTCATCCTTCACCTCATCCTCAGTCTGTACCTCGTCCTCAGTCTGTACCTTGTCCTCAGTCTTTACCTCGTCCTCAATTTGTACTTCGTCCTCAGTCTGTACTTCATCCTCAGTGTGTACCTCATCCTCAGTCTGTACCTCGTCCTCAGCCCGTATCTCATCGTTTTCTCTGTTGACAGTGTCCTCTGTCTCCATTTTGTTTTTTTCTTCAAATCTTCAGTCCATAAATGACTTCTTATTCTACAGAGTTGTCCTTTTCTTACATCACAGGTAAATTGGTGTGTTCATGATCTTAGAGCCTTGTTGGCAACAAACATGCAGATGAACAGTTTGAATATTAATACAAATTGCAGCCATACTCAGTAGTGACTTCTGATTTTAAAAGTAGTGAAGTAGATTACATGGTCTAAATTGTACTTAAGTTAGATTAAAATTACACACTTGGTAATTTTTTACTTCCACCCCTGGCTAACAGTGGTTTGAACCAGCCACCAGCCCAAGTTGTCTTTATCTATTAAGGTAGATTTTGAGTTGTTCTTTTTAACTTAACTTTTTAATAGCTGTATCTCATCGAACCGGTCACTTGAACAAAATGTATGGGTAGAAAACTTAGCCCCTTTTGATGGGTCAAACTGATGACCTTACCCTGCTGAGTTTAAAACTAGCCAGGGTCGGCTCGGTCCACATTTGTGCTGAGTTACAGGTCAGGTTGTTTTTAGCCCCGCAGTTTTTAATGTGCATCAATGCCGAGAGCAGTGGGAAGGGGCAGTGTCTTGTCCAAGGACACAAGTTGAGGGATCAAATCCTTCCAATCAGAAGAGATCTGATGAGGTCATCCATTAAGCTGATGATTGGATCGCTACAACTTTTTAAAGTACCGGTACCAAACATATCAGGTAACCCACCTTTTGACCCTGAACTGGGCCTTCACTGAACTTCAACTCTAACAGGAGGATGAATTGTCAGTTAAAAAGTCCTGCTGTGCCCTCCAGTGGCTGCTTGCTGTCTATTCCAAGCAGAAATAATAAAATGAATGTAGGCTTCCCAAAGAAATGTGATGAGATTTCTGAATCCAGACCCATTTTATGTGACAAGTTCAGGAGTTTTATTGTAACCAATCTTTTATGAGGATAAGATAGAACAAAACGACCACCTCTGACTTCTCAAATAACTTATACAGTTCTTTATTCTGACCAAAAGAAAACATCTGGTTTCATCAGACAATTTGTATATTTTTCTATGTTGTTATTAAGTGTTTGATTTTTGAAGACAGCCTAAGATGAAAACAACCTTTTTTCTTCTTCTTCCTGTTGTTAAATGATGTTTTACAAAGTGAATGATGAGCAGACCTAATGGTTTGAAGTGAACCAGTTAAACCGACAAGTACTTTAAATAGATCTTCCTTGAATTGCCACCATATTGTGGTGGAGGAGTTTGTGTGCCTGAATGATCCTAGGAGCTATGCTGTCGAGGGCCATTATCATTGTCCCTGTAGGGTCTCCCAAGGCAGATTGGTTCTAAGCCAGACAAAGAGCGATTCAGAAGATTTTCATGGACATGACACAACAAGGAACTCGGTGTCCCTTGCCTTGACATGGGTTACCAGGGCCCCACCCTGGAGCCAGGCTTGGGGGAGGGGCTGGTCGGTGAGCGCCTGGTAACCGGGTCTCTACCCATGAGGCCCGGTCAGAATCAGCCAGAAGGAGCAGCATGGGGTTGCCTTCCTGTGGACCCACCACCTGCAGGAAGGGTGATGAACAGGTGTGTGATGCCATGGCAGTGGGACCTTGGCGCTCTGACCCTGGCTTACCAAAGCTGCTCTTGGGACATGGAAAGTGACCTCTCTGGTGGGGAAGGAGCCTGTGCTTGTGCGTGATGTCGAGAGATACCGACTAGATATAGTTGGGCTCACCTCAATGCACAGCATGGGCTCTGAAACCGATCTCCTTGAGAGGGACTGGACCTTATTCCACTCTGGAGTTGCCCATGGTGAGATGCGACAAGGTGGTGTGGGTCCCCCCAACTTGGTGCCTGTGTGTTAGAGTTTTCCCCAGTAGATGAGAGGGTGGCTTCCCTTCGCCTTCGGGTTGGGGGACGGGCTCTGAATGTTGTTTGTGCCTATGCCCCGAATGGCAGCTCAGAGTATCTGGCCTTTCTGGAGTCCTTGGTAGGGGTGCTGGAAGGTGCGCCAGCTGGGGACTCCTTTATTCTGTTGGGGGACTTCAATGCCCATGGGTAATGGCAGTGTGACCTGGAGGGGCGTGATTGGGAGGAACGGCCTCTCTGATCTGAACCCGATCAGTGTTCTGTTGTTGGACTTCTGTGCTAGTCATAGTTTGTCCATCACAAACACCATGTTTGAACATAAGGGTGTCCATAAGTGCACTTGGCACCAAGACGCCCTAGGTCATAGATTGATGATAGACTTCACAGTCGTGACATCTGATTTGCGGCCCTTTGTTTTGGAAACTTGGGTGAAGAGAAGAGCTGAGCTGTTAACTGATCACCACCTGGTAGTGAGTTGGATCAGATGACGGGGGAAGATGCCGGAGAGACCTGGTAGACCCAAACGCGTAGTCAGGGTTTGCTGGGAACGCCTGGCAGAAGATCTCGTCAGAGAGATCTTCAACTCGCGCCTCCGGGATAGCTTTAACCACATCCAACCAACCACGGTGTGGGCGGCCGTGGCGTAGTGGTAATGGCAGTCGTCCCCCGATCGGAAGGTTGGCGGTTCGAATCCCGGTTCCCCACACCATGTGTCGTTGTGTCCTTGGGCAAGACACTTAACCCCGAGTTGCTCCCGGTAGGACTGGAAAGCACCTTGCATGGTAGTCTGCCGCTACCGGTGTATGAATGTGTGTAGCACTTTGAGATTTTCACTAATGAAAAGTGCGTTATAAATTGAATTCATTATTATTATTATTATTATCCCAGCTGAAGTGGGGGACATTGAGTCTGAGTGGGCCATGTTTCACACCTCACTTGTTGAGTTAGCTACCTTGAGCTGTGGCCACAAGGTTGTCGGTGCTTCTCGCGGTGGGCATCCACAAACTCTGTGGTGGATACCCTGGGTTTGGGAGTCTGTCAAGCTGAAGAAGGAGTCCTATCGGGCCTTGTTGGCTAGTGGGACTTCAGAGAAGGCTGAAGAGTACCGGACGGCCAAGCGGTCCGCAGCCTTGACTATTTCTGAGGCAAAAGCTCGGATGTGGGAGGAGTTCAGTGAGACCTTGGATAATGACTCTTGGTCAGCTCCGAGGAGATTCTGGCAAACCATCAGGTGGCTGAGGAGGGGAAAGCAGCACTTTATTAACACTGTACTGTATTCAGTGAAGGTGGGCTGCTGTTGACCTCAACCAGTGATGTCGTCGGGAGGTGGAAGGAATACTTCTTGGACTTTCTCAATCCCACCAGCACACCTTCCATGGAGGAAGCTGAGTCGGGGGACTTTGGGGTTGATCCGTCCATAACTGTGGCTGAGGTCGCCGAGGTAGTTAAAAAGCTCCCAGGTGGCAGGTCTCCGGGAGTGGATGAGATTCACCCTGATTTCCTTAAGGCTCTGGATGTTGTGGGGCTGTCTTGGTTGACATGCCTTTGCAATGTTGCGTGGACATCGGGGGCAGTGCCACTGGATTGGCAGACTGGGATGGTGGTTCCCCTCTTCAAAAAGGGGGACTGGAGGGTATGCTCCAATTATAGGGGCATCAGTCTCCTCAGCCTCCCTGGTAAAGTCTATTCAGGGGTACTGGAGAAGCGAGTTCGATCGATGGTCGAACCTCAGATCCAGGAGGAACAATGTGGGTTTCATCCTGGCCGTGGAACACTGGATCTGCTCTTTACCTTCACTAGGGTCCTCAAGGGGTTATGGGAGTTTGCCCATCCTATCTATATGTGTTTTGTGGATTTGGAGAAGGCATTCGACCATGTTCCTCGGGGTACACTGTGGGGGGTGCTCCGTGAGTATGGGATTGGGGGCCCGTTGATACGGGATATTCAGTCCCTATACACGTGCAAGAGCTTGGTTCGCATTGCCGGCATTAAGTCGGACCCCGTCAGGGCTGCCCATTGTAATGATTCTGTTCATAACTTTTACGGACAGAATTTCTAGGTGCAACCAGGGGGTGGAGCGAGTCCGGTTCGGTGGCCTCAGGATCCATCTCTGCTCTTTGCAGATGATGTGGTCCTGTTGGCGTCATCGTGCCGTGATCTTCAGCTCTCACTGGAGTGTTTCACAGTTGAATGTGAAGTGGCTGCGATGAGAACCAGCACCTCCAAATCTGAGGCCATGGTCCTGAACTGGAAAAGGGTGGATTGTTCTCTTCAGGTCGATGATGAGGTCCAGCCTCAAGTGGAGGAGTTCAAGTAGCTCAGGGTTTTGTTCACGTGTGACGGAGGAATGGAGCGTGAGATTGACAGACGGATTGGTGCAGCGTCTGCAGTATTGCGGACTCTGTACCGATCCATTGTGGTGAAGAGAGAGCTGAGCTGTAAGACAAAACTCTGTTTATGGGTCGGTGCTATTTATAAGACTGAGCTGAATACAGGACCTCGGACTGAAGAAGTCTTTCAGAGTCAGAGAATCTTTATTTTCATTTGCACCGCATGTGGCACAAGTGATGAAACGAGATTATTTACACAGGGTCCCAGTTACATCCAACAATAAAAACAACAAAAAGTAAAAGAAAAACAGTAATAACATCTATGAACTAAGAAAAACATCAACTAAAAATACACTAAGCACTAATGTAATAGAAAAACATCATTAGAAACAGCAGCACGAACATGAGTCTGTATGAGCAGATTGTCACGAATGAACACAGCAACAGAGGAAAAGATGAAACATTTCTACAATTTTTGTTCTGTTTTGTTTTGTGAATGTCCAGAGGACCAGACTTAAGTTTTTTAGATTTTTCTACCTGGATTATTGAGCAGCATCAGAAAATAATCAGATTGTAAATAAATGAACCAGCAGTAAATTGAAGTGAATTTACAACAAATCAATTTCAAGTTGAACGTGACTTTATAAGAAGAGCTCAGAAGACAAGGGAGCGGGGGGGG
>JBBPBX010009184.1:0-33869 GCA_038048925.1 Garcialebias charrua | reverse complement strand
GGGTCATCTCTTCCAAAATCTCTATTTCAATCCCATAATTTCCCATGAATGAATTGTTCTTTATGAAAAATCTGAACCCACTTTGTTTCTAAATAGATACTAAACTTGATGTTGCTCCATGTTTACTTTCTTATAAAACTTTTTAATATTTCCTGCAGTGCATGTATTTTTTATAGGGGAACAGTTTTTATAATAAAAAAAGTACAGTGTAATAATGTTTTAAATTACTAAATGGTTGAATATTGTGATACGGCTGGAAAGACATATTTTTTAAATCACTTCTGCTCCTTAATTTCTCACTTTCTTCTTATT
Source organism: Garcialebias charrua (assembly GCA_038048925.1). Lineage (NCBI taxonomy): Eukaryota > Metazoa > Chordata > Actinopteri > Cyprinodontiformes > Rivulidae > Garcialebias > Garcialebias charrua. The sequence continues at coordinate 33,557 of JBBPBX010009184.1, read as the reverse complement.
AATATCAATTTATAAAGCCCTTGACATTTACAGTCTTTTGTAAAAAGTCCATTATAACTTATAAAAGCCTTGAAAATATTATTTATTATCATTATTCTCCAGGTTTCATTATTCATGATTTCTTTAAATATTATTTATTGACTTGCTTTTGGGCAAATATATGTTATTTAATTAAAACCGACAGGTAAGTAAAAAAAAAGTGGTGTTTTTCAGAATAAAAGCATCGGGCTGCATCTTGTAGACCAGGGCTATAATAATAATAATAATAATTAATTCAATTTATAACGCACTTTTCATTACTGAAAATCTCAAAGTGCTACACATATATTGAATGCTACACACATTCATAAACCGGTGGCGGCAGACTACCATGCAAGGTGCTTTCCAGTCCTACCGGGAGCAACTCAGGGTTAAGTGTCTTGCCCAAGGACACAACGACACATGGTGCGGGTCCCGGGAGTCGAACCGCCAACTTTCCGATCGGGAGACGACTGCCATTACCACTACACCACGGCCGCCCAGAGTCTGAAACGGCTATTCAACTAAACTGCTCAGGAGGCCACATGAGCTCAGGGGGTGGACATCCAGCAGTTATTCTCATTAAGTATGTTTGTTTTATGGTTTAAAATCTAGTTCTATTTTAAAATTAAACCATTTGGTGGACCACACTGCGCTCACCTGGGCCTGATTTGGCCCCCAGGCCACAAGTTGAATAGCCCTGGTGTAGAACAACATCTGTAGCTGATTATTTTGTTTCCTGGTGGTGCACTCATCTGTGAGAAAAAACATTTTCCACCATGTAACTTAAATTTACTACTTTACTGAACATCTTTTAGTCATTTTGTTCCTTATGAGCTAAAAATAAATGTTATGTTTGAAATGAAAGAAGGACAGAAAGTGACAAAATGTCAGATTATTGGCATTATACAGGTCTGTTTTCTCCATGTTTTGCAGTGATTATACTGTGAGCAGCTGCTTTATGAAGACTTCTGCTGCCATCAACTGGTGCAACGTGCAGCCACCACTGCATCAACGGAGCTGCTTTTCAAGCGTCGCTCAAGTTGTCAGTTTGCAGCAGAAATAACCTGCACACCCATAAAATGATGCTGAGGTCAATTCCAATAGATTCTCTCATCGGAAAGAACAGGCCAAAGCTAAATCAAAAAGCGTTTAAAACCCATTTTTTATACATTGTGATTAGATTAGAGGACCTCTGCTTTAATTATTAATGTCATATTGTAATGTTGGAAATATATGGCTTCATCACACTTTTTATTTAAAATGAATTATGCACATTTACACAAACTTCTGTACTTACAATATTTTACTGTGAATCCAATTATTTAAAAGTCAGAGAGCACATGTTGTCCAGCTGACAGGTCAAGAACCATTTGGTCCAGTCTGGACGGACCAGTGAATTACATTCATTTGGAGTTGTATTAGGCAGAAATTAAATTTCTACACACCTCACTAGAGTATTTGTATGTTGTGTTCAAAGAAAAGCACATCAGTCTCTATTTATGTTTCAGGTTATGTATAATGAGACAAGCAGTTCTGCATCCCCAAGAGACACTTAACACATATTACTTTTCAACCTAATATTACTTCTCTTTAAAGTGCGTTACATGTTAAATTTATCGTTAAACTGGATAAATTAAGACATTTTTGAATATTGAAGTATAAAACAGAAGAAGCAAGTATGGCACCCAAGTTAGTAGTTTGTTTAAAAGGTGATGCTTTATTATTACTATTATTATTATTATTGTCTAAGTGCCTCCTCTCTTCAGCATCATGTAATGAAATGATAAAAAATCCACACTTTAGGGAGCTGCTTGAATGTATCTTCGGTGCGTTAGTCTTTATTATTTTCTTAATTCGTTTGGTAAATGGATTAACACAACATCTGTTGGGTGTTTCATAAACAACGGGTGAAATCTATGCTGGACTGAGCAGCTGACCTGATGCGGTGACGCTTGTCCAACAGCACAACACGACGGTGTGAGGACATGATGAGGGCCATGCAGCTGCATCAGGACCAGCGAGGAGCTGCAGTCCTGTTCCTGCAGCTCTGACCACTCAACTGCTCTGAAGTCTCGACTGACATGTTCTTAGTTTGGCGTGTTTCTTACTTCATATCTTAGATCTTATTACTGGTTTTCTTTACAATGGCTACTTTTGTTGGATGTAACTGGGACCCTGCGCACACATTTCATTCCACCATATGTAACCACATGTGATGCTAACGACAAATACAGAAACTTTGTCTTTGACTTTGACATGCATCAGGTGTGGTGTTGTTCTTCAAACTGTTTATTTATTTATTGGACATTCAGACTTTGAAATGAAAATTAAAAGAATTCATATAAATGTGGAAACCATGACTGTTTCTGATTTAATTTTCAGACCAACGTTTCTTCATACAGTATATGTAAAGTAATATATGTTTTTTGATTAGATTATAAACTTTCCAGCTGTGTCCTGTTGTGCCAAAAAGTCATTTAAGCACTATTGTAACCTTCCTACTGCACGGAGGTCAAAAAAGACCAGAAGGCCTCAGTTTTAAAACGGGGTTTGTCATTTTGACACAAGGGCAGCAGGAAGGTTAACCCTCACAACTCACTCTGATCTGATTATTATTATTATTATTATTATTATTATTATTTATTTGTTTATTTATTGTTAAGAGCAGTGGGGTGGTGGTACAGAGGTTAGGGAAGGCAAGCACATGGGAAGGTGCACATGGAAAAAAGGAAGCAGCCACATCTGCTCCCATCTGCATTTATCCTACTGTGGCCCTTGAGCAAAGCTTTTAACCCTCCAACTGCTCTCTGAGCACCTTAGATGGCAGCTAAATTACTTTTTTATGAAAAGTGCATAAATAAAAGTCTAAAAGATGGGCTCAAAACTAATTTGTTCTTTTAAAACTCTGACTGTGCTGCAGCCTTTTACTTCTTGCGGCCGGCAGCTTTTGTTAGACGTCAGCCAGTGGCAGGCTGAAGTCCATCAGAACCACCAAAGACCTGATGATCTGCCTGCGTCCACTATCATTTAAACTTCTGTCTTAAACGTTGAAGTCCATTAGAGCACCACTGTCAGACTGATGGGAAACCTCTGAATCCAGGAGGGTACAGAACATTTGGACCACTCGAACCCAGTGGGTGCAGACAGGTAGTCACTCGGAGACACGAGTAGAAAAAGTCCAAACGTTTATTCATTCACAAAATAAAAGCACTGACGTGGCAGTGAAAACAACTCAAGAACTGTATCAAAAACTGAAAATAGAACTAGAACTGTGGCTGACTCAATACTTCAGGAACTGTGGCTTAATACTACAAACTAGGAAACTGCAGCTCAAACAGTGGCAGGAATACTAAAACATGTGACTTATACTAAAACTCAAACATGTGACTTATACTAAAACCCAAACATGTGACTTATACTAAAACTCAAACATGTGACTTATACTAAAACTCAAACATGTGACTTATACTAAAACTCAAACATGTGACTTATACTAAAACTCAAACATGTGACTTATACTAAAACTCAAACATGTGACTTAATACTGAAACTCAAACATGAAGAGACGTACTCACTGACCAAGGAGCTGGACACGACACACCAGGGGAAAACGAACGAATGACCCGACAAAAAACTGACTGCAGACAGATACACACACAGACAAGACAGGAAGTAACGACACACACCTGGGAGCAATTGGCTAACTCTGAAACGTGGAAGGTAAACCAGGGTGACAGAAACTCTAGGTTGAACTAATAATGGACTAAATTAGAAGGGAACCTAAACACATGACTACACCAGAAGGGGACCTACAATACACATGAAGACTAAACGAGAATAAACATGAAGACTAAACATGAAGACTAAACATGAAGACTAAACATGAAGACTAAACATGAAGACTGACTGAACTAGACAGGGACCTAAAATAAACATGAGATATGCAGACTGAACTAGACGGGAAACTAAAATAGAACAAACACGAAGACTACACCAGAAGGGACCTAAACACATGACTACACCAGAAGGGGACCTACAATACACATGAAGACTAAACATGAAGACTGACTGAACTAGACGGGAAACTAAAATAGAACAAACACGAAGACTACACTAGAAGGGGACCTAAAATAAACACGAAGACTACACTAGAAGGGACCTAAACACATGACTACACCAGAAGGGGACCTACAATACACATGAAGACTGACTAAACTAGACGGGAAACTAAAATAGAACAAACACGAAGACTACACCAGAAGGGGACCTAAAATAAACACGAAGACTAAACATGAAGACTGACTGAACTAGACAGGGACCTAAAATAAACATGAGATATGCAGACTGAACTAGACGGGAAACTAAAATAGAACAAACACGAAGACTACACTAGAAGGGACCTAAAATAAACACGAAGACAAGACCAACAGGAAGGAGCCATCCTTACACTCAGAGCAAGAGAGGCCTTTCAGACAGAACATGCTTCAAGGAGCAGGAGAAACTTTTGTGTGTTTTAACAAATGACTTTTTAAATATTTAAGCTTGTTCTATTCTAGAATAAAATTAGAACTGTTTAAGATACTGGTCATTTTGTCATGACAGTAAAAAATCAAACAACTTTTTGCTGACCTGCAGTTTAACAGACATGTTCCTGTTTATTCTACATCACTTTACAAACTGCTTTTGTTTCGTTTTTCATACCATTTTCTTTCATTTGTTCTTCTCAGTTTATATGCCTTCTTTTATGATTGTCCGTTGTCATAACTCTTTGTTAAAATGCAGGTCTCTCTTTTAAATGAGTCCCTGAGGCTCAATGGGACTAACTGGTGTAAATAAAGGTTGAATGAAAAATAAAAAAAGCTCCTTTTGATGACAACAGCACAGTTGTTATCTTCTAAAAACGACTTAGAAGATAACAGTTTGTTAAAAACTATTATCCAGACTTCTGTTGAAAATGAGCAGCAGCCTGACAACACTGGAAATACAAGTAGGGTGAAAATACTCACTTAAATAAGTAAAATAATTAAAAAAAACTTACCCTTTTGATAAATGTGAATACCAGGATTATTTATCTGTTTTTGTTTTGTTTGTTTGTTTGTTTGTTGTTGTTTTTTCAGCAAAACATATGTTAATGACCCCATTAATACTATTATGTTATCTCACTTTCAGTTACAGTTGGTATAATTATTTTGAACTCAGCCATTACAAATAATTAATATGGTCAAAATGATGGACTGCTAATTATTATGGCCTCCAGTAACCCTTTTAAATTAGGTAATTCATTTATTTTGACTGAATTTGTTGTATGCACCACCTGTGTGGCTATAGACTCGTGGTAAATCAAATAAATTGTACTTATGACCACAGATACACTGTTTGACCAAGTCTTAAACACAATATTCACTACATTTACTTCTTATTCTTCACAATATTATATTGTTTTGGATAAGCCACATAAAAATGTAGCTCATCAATTTATTCGAAAACAATTGAAAAACATCAGCAGTTTATTAAGTTAACTAAAATAAAATAAATTCTTAAAGCAATTTCATTTTTACTTTAAACTCATCCTAAAAGTAGTATTTGTTTAGATTACATACAATAATTCATCATGGTGTAAAGATCTTTCTAGAGTTTACCTGTGAGTTCCACAAAACCACTACAGTCATGATGACTCGTAGTGTATGACGTCAGCGGCGTCATGACGTAGGCGGAGGTGCGTGACACATCAAAACAGAGTGGGCGGAGCCAGTGGCAGCTAACAGACGAGTTGTCGGTGAAGAGAGGTCTGTTTGTTCAGTACGGACCGAAACAAACGAAAAGTGACTTTACAGATAATTTAGAAGAACGTCGATTTTTTTTACATCATATTAAAGAAAATCTAAGAAGAAAGTCGGACCAGGTAGGTTAAGCTTTTAACCAAAACGAGGTTCAAATTGTGTTAGCATAGCAAAGCTACCTGTCAGAAAATCGATTTCTAAACAAAATGATTTTCTTGTTACATTCGTTTAATGTTTTTGTTGTTGTGATTTAGAGCTGGTTCACTTAATGTCCAAGTGTTTTTCATTCGAGTGAAGGTAAATTCAGTTTAGCCTGAGCTTCATTTTTGAGTCATCAATAACTTTATTAAGCTTGACGTGTTATGATGATGTATCAGAGTCTTCCCTACTGCTTGTCTTTACGATCGACGACGTGAACGGTTATTGATTACGGTACATAATCGATCAGTTGTTCATCTCATCGGGTTAGCTAGCTTAGTCAGCTTGCTAGCAAATGAGCCAACTCATTGTTTGTGGATCATTTGAGTCACGTGACTCCACATGTAAACAGAGAAGTGCTGGCAGCTCATTTAACTTTTACCTGTACGTAACTTTTACCTGTACGTGTTTTTTTCCTGGTTGAAAAAATAAAAATGCTGTCACTTCAAACTAATTGGCAGAAATGGAGTTTCCAGACTTGGGAGAGCACTGTTCCGAGAAAACATGCAAACGACTAGGTGAGTAAATTATGAAATTAATTTAAAAATAGAAACATCTGGGGGTATTTTTTTACCTTGCTAAGTCTGATCTAAACTTAAAGCCCTTCAACGATGTTTGCAGATTTTCTTCCAATGAGATGCGATGCCTGCAAGGAGATTTTCTGTAAGGATCACATAACGTATGCAAATCATAAATGTACATCATCTTACAAAAAGGTAAGTGATTACAAATGTCTCAAGGATTTGAAATGGATATGTCTCTTTTGTAGCTACTCTTTTACACATAATTAATCATTACATTTGTATGTAAATCAAACCTGGGATTTCAAAATAAATGTGTGTGTGGGTCTTGATTCTTGGTAAAAGCATTAATCTAACAGTTTTTCATACACTTCCTTCCTTTCACACACACACACACTACTAATCTGTGACACACACACAAAAAGTTTTTTTTTCATTAGGACTTGCTAAAATGGACGGTTTGATTAGAAATCAGTATATCAGAGGAACAGCTCAGGCTGAGTGGTTTAGAGAAAGTTAAGTTGTTTTTTCTTTGCCCAGTCTCAGCGCAACTCACTTTAATTTGACCCAACTCAGGTTCACAGAGTATCTGTAGTTTTTCATATAACTGAGTGCCACCTCAATGTGGGCGTCAGTGATGGATATCATGGCGTCGAAGCCTGAAACTTAACACTGTTGGATAAATAAATGACACAATCTCCAAACATGCTGAGTCAAGGCCACCGTCCCTCCAACAGTCGGAGGAGCCTCACCTCAATTCTGCAATTGGCCAAAAAGCAAGGAAACCTCTGCACCTTCTCATATATTACTCTTTGCCCCACTCCCCTCAGGACGGAGGTTGAGGAGCATCAAATGTAGAACCACTAGACTGAGGAACAGCTTCTACCCTGAGGCTGTCAGACTCATGAATAAATAAATAATAAGAATAATCACTGTGAAATATCACATCATGCTGATGCTGATCTGTTTTCTTGTTGCTGTGTTCATCTGTGACCATCTGCTCATACAGACTCATGTTCGTGCTGCTGTTTATTCCCACTATATTAGGCTTAGTGTATTACTAGTTGATGTTTTTCTTAGTTAATTCTAGATGTTATTACTGTTTTTCTCTTGCATTTGTTGTTGGATGTAACTGGGACCTCGTGTACATAATCTCGTTTTCATCACATGTATCACATGCGGTGCAAATGACAATAAAGACTCTCTGACTCTGACTCTCTGATATTACCACAGTGTTGCCATTTTAATGGAAGTATATTATAAAAATTACAAAGTAAATAAAAATACAACAAATGCTGCAGTTTTGAGGTTAAAAAAAGATTGGTTTGTTGTTACACTCTTGTGATCTCAGCCAATCAATGGCCTGTAGTCTGCCCACGTTAAATATTCAGCTTGATTTTGTTCTCCTGGAATCTCTGTTAAGTTAAGTAGGTGAAGCGAGCTGAAAGTGGATGGGTCCACTAAATGGAAAGAATCTGAACCTGCACAGAGTTGAAAGAGCTATTAGCGAGTCAAAGCTTATGTGTGGAGGAGAGATAGTAAATATATTAAACAAAGAGCAAGAAGAAAAAGAGAAAGCTGGCAGGACGAGGTTTATGGATTTAGTGCAGAAGAAGTGTGTGACAGACGAGAATGTTATTGACCTGGTGAGTTGCTCAAAGAACTAGACGTTCATGTCTTTAATTGAGTTTATGTTTATTGCTGTGATAGTAGTGTGTGTGTGTTACATGTTGTGATGCCACCAGTGTTGTTGCATCATGCAGACCAGTTATTTTCCCCCAGTTAAATAACATGATTCTTGGTGTTTGTAGGATGTCCAGGTTCCAGTATGCCCATTATGCAACATCCCGATTCCCATCAAGAGAGGAGAAATGCCAGACATTAAAGTTGGTGAACACATTGACCGTGACTGCAAATCAGACCCTGCACAACGAAAAAGAAAGGTCAGTATAGGAATATTTTTCACTTCTAGTGACTCAACGATAAAAGAAATACTAACGTGTTGTTTCCTTTCTAGATCTTCACAAACAAATGTTCTAAAGGTGGCTGTAAACAGAAGGAAATGATCCGAGTCACCTGCGACCAGTGTCATTTAAACTACTGTCTCAAACATCGGCACCCGTTAGACCATGACTGTAAGACTGATGGGAAACCTCTGTCCAAATCTGGGTGGGTACACGTTCTGCTCTTCCTCCACAATGGGGCTCTTGACTCATGTTAGTTAGTGATGAGCAAAAGATACGGGAGCTTCGGAAACTGGACTGTTTTTTGACATTTTGATTGCTCTTGTCATTTTTTACAAATTGGCGCCGTTGTTTTGAAAGCAGCAGTTTGTCATATCACTAAAGATATGGCCCATATCTTTAGTGATATGATAAACTGCTACTTTATTAATGTTGTGCTTCCTCTGTGTGTTCCTCTAAAAGACACAGCATGGCTACCGTATTCGTCGGTCTTTAATACGCTCCTGTGTATAATACGCTTTGACCAATTATTGCCAATAAACCAGAAAAAACCGTACATAATACGCTTTGGTGTTTAATACGCATTTATTATGCGTCACCGCTACGCGACGCGTCAGCGCCTCGTTTGCCCTGCTTAAAATGGCGGCCACAGAAGCGTCAGCACGGAAGGACTTTACAAGATTAAAACGGTAAAAACTATTATTTCTTTGCTGAGAAAAAAAATATTTCTTAGCTGACGTTATAGCAAAAGGGTTCCCGAGCTTAACCGTTCCTTAATCAATTCACGAAATGGTCAAATCTGCTGAATTTAAATTGTTTCGGTTTGACTTTTTCCAAACAGCCTCGGGGGCGCTACGAAAATAAATTATAAATAAATCGAATTTTATCTCAAATGTCTTCTACAGGTCAACAGTCTGTAAATTGAAGCCATATAATTACACTCTGTAAGCAGAAAAAATATCCACCGAGTGGTTTCTGAGCTGTTTATCTAAACAGTAGGTATCTGTTTATGGTAGCTAACAGCTAACATGCTAAAAGCGATTTTTTTTTGCTCTAAATATCTTCTGCAGCTAACAGGTTGTAAATGACCACCAAATAATTACACTCTGTAAGTTTCAAGAAAATCCACGGTGTGGTTTATGAGTTATCTTGCTAAAAAAAAAACGCTAACAACAACACAGCTAAATGGTAGCTACCTCCAGCACAGGGAGCCGGGCAGCGACATTCAGTCTGACCAGAGGAGGCTTTTTTCGGACACATGACGGTCGGTGGACTCTCTGGAAGTGTCCGCTAGCGGACAAAAGTGGTACTGCACCATTTTTAGGCCAAAATGAAAAACGGCGAATCAGAGTCAAAAATGGGTCTAAAAATATGGGAAAAAATCCATAAATAATACGCTTCGGTGTATAATACGCAGGACATTCAAATGAGCAAAAAAAACTTATTATATACCGACGAATACGGTAATAATAATAATATAATAATCTAAATGAGTTCTGAACCGTTGTTTGTTTCAAGTAAAGCGAGTGAGGTCTGTCGGAGTTGTGTTTACTGCTGCTTGCTAAACGTGACCATTTAGTTTTATAAGAGACACTGTCACGTGTTATGAAGTCACAATGCACCTTCAATTTTCCAAAATTATTTTATTGAAAAACATACTCTTGAACAATATCCTAGAAACAATACAAACTGGTTTTAACTGTCCATGAGGTAGTGCTCTGAAATAGAAATGAAGTTCAGACAATTGTTGTTCAAACTAATTTAAAAAAAGGTAAAATCGGTTTCTCATTTAAGTATTGGCCAATTTCCCAAAATTAAGGAAATCGGGGCCAATGAATCAGCTGGCCGATTTATCGGTGCACCCCTAGTCGGAGGCCAACACTAACTACTGTATAGGGTTTATCAAACAGAAAGTCTTAATCCCTGTCAGGTTCCGCTGTCACGGAAGGAGTTGAACCCAAATGCAGGAGGACCACAGGAGGCGCAGGAAAAATCTAAAAGTATTTATTTAAAGAGGAAATAACACAGGTTGAGACGGTAACTCCTCCCCCTAAGCAGATTCAAAATCACCCTCAAAATGGGCGTGTCGAGAGACAAGGAGGGGTGGAGGTAGAGTTGTGCTTTTGTCCACGCCTCCACCTGCAACAACCTAAAACAAATTAAACCTCTAGCCAACAACATACACCAAGCAACAACAAAGGATAAACATGTAGCATGTATTTATCTATTCCACCCATTCCATCCAAAACCAAAGGCTCAAAAAATGGAGAAAAAAAAGAAAAAAAAAACCGTTTGTCAGGAGTGAAATGTGGCACTTCCATATAAGGTATGAATGCTGCAGGACCTTCTCATCTCTGCAGGGGATTGGCTCTGCTTGAACCACTTCCGTGACGTCAGAGTGAGAAAACACGTCACAGTGAGAATCCTAGACCAATAAGAAAATTAAGGTGCAATTCCTCTGTTCAACCCATAGGGGTTACCGTAAACACGTTTTTAGACCGGGGTTTAGTTCCTCTTTAACAAACACCAAAACAAAGACTGGCAGGGCAGCAAAAAACTATGGGATAAACTAAACTGAACTAAACTGGAGAGGTACTCACTAATACTCTGGGAAGCACGGAGTGAGGGCAGAACACGACACCATAGGAGGACAATCCTGAGAAAAAGACAAGACTGAGAGGAACTGAATATACACACAACACTGATTAGACATGACATCCACCTGTGGTGATTAAGACAAGACACAGGTGAGACAGGGGCAGGAACACAGAATGGTAAATGAAACACAAAAGACAGAACACAGAAACACCAGACATCTAGGAGACAGACTATGACAATCCCAGTCTTCAAACTGGACAATGTGTCAGCCTCATGGACACAAACTGGAAGTTGGTTCCACAAGAGAGGAGCCTGACAACTGAAAGATCTTCCTCCANATATCCACCCAGTGGTTTCTGAGCTGTTTATCTAAATACAGTAGTAGGTACTGTATCTGTTTATGGTAGCTAACAGCTAACATGCTAAAAGCGATTTTTTTTTTTTGCTCTAAATATCTTCTGCAGCTAACAGGTTGTAAATGACCACCAAATAATTACACTCTGTAAGTTTCAAGAAAATCCGCGGTGTGGTTTATGAGTTATCTTGCTAAAAAAAACGCTAACAACAACACAGCTAAATGGTAGCTACCTCCAGAGCAGGGAGCCGGGCAGCGACATTCAGTCTGAGCAGAGGAGGCTTTTTTCGGACACATGACGGTCGGTGGACTCTCTGGAAGTGTCCGCTAGCGGACAAAAGTGGTACTGCACCATTTTTAGGCCAAAATGAAAAACGGCGAATCAGAGTCAAAAATGGGTCTAAAAATATGGGAAAAAATCCATAAATAATACGCTTCGGTGTATAATACGCAGGACATTCAAATGAGCAAAAAAAACTTATTATATACCGACGAATACGGTAATAATAATAATATAATAATCTAAATGAGTTCTGAACCGTTGTTTGTTTCAAGTAAAGCGAGTGAGGTCTGTCGGAGTTGTGTTTACTGCTGCTTGCTAAACGTGACCATTTAGTTTTATAAGAGACACTGTCACGTGTTATGAAGTCACAATGCACCTTCAATTTTCCAAAATTATTTTATTGAAAAACATACTCTTGAACAATATCCTAGAAACAATACAAACTGGTTTTAACTGTCCATGAGGTAGTGCTCTGAAATAGAAATGAAGTTCAGACAATTGTTGTTCAAACTAATTTAAAAAAAGGTAAAATCGGTTTCTCATTTAAGTATTGGCCAATTTCCCAAAATTAAGGAAATCGGGGCCAATGAATCAGCTGGCCGATTTATCGGTGCACCAAACATTTTGTTGCTTCTAGTTCATTATTTGACACAGTTATAAATGGAAAATCATCCACTCCATCTAATAATCAAACTTCTACAAATCAAATCCCTCCTACAAGTCAATCCTCAGTTAATCACACCTTCTCATTTTCTCCGTTCTCAGTCAGTGAGGTAAATAAACTGTTAAATGATCTTGATCCTAAAAAATCTGCTGGTCCAGATGAACTTCCACCTTATTTCTTAAGGCTGGCTGCTCATATCATTTCAGTCCCTGTGACCCACATCTTTAATCTGTCCATAAGCCAAAATTCCATTCCGGATGCTTGGAAAACAGCCTTTGTTCTTCCTTTGCTGAAGGGAGGTGACCCCACCGCACTGAACAACTATCGACCAATCTCTAAACTCTGCATTTTAGCCAAGGTTCTAGAAAATTTGATAAACTCTCAGATCAAAAATTATTTGGACTCATTTAACATCTTACCTCTCCATCAATCTGGTTTCAGGAAAAAACACAGCACAACGACTGCTTCTTTGAAGGTTCTTAATGACGTTGTTGAAGCATTGGATGCTAAGAATTATTGTGCTGCACTTTTCTTAGATCTGTCTAAAGCTTTTGACACAGTGGATCATAACATCTTGTGTCATAAGCTCTCAGAAATTGGGTTCTCTGATCACACCATTGGTTGGTTTTCTAATTATCTGTCCAATCGGATGCAATGTGTTCAGCACAATGGTACTTCTTCCAGTTATTTAACGGTTAAAAATGGTGTACCACAAGGCTCAGTCTTAGGACCAACCCTCTTTACAATTTACATAGCTCATGTAGGTCAGAGCATCCCTGATGCATCCTTACATTTCTATGCTGATGACACAGTTGTTTACTGCCGAGCTAAAACAGTAGCTAAGGCTTTCTAGTCTCTGCAATCCGCTTTTGACATCATCCAGTCAGATTTGTTCCGTCTCAAACTTGTACTAAATGCTGATAAAACAAAAGGGATGTTTTTTTCAAGTAGGAAGTCAGTCCCAGCAGTGCTTCCTCTGATTTTATCCTCAAATGGTGTCCCAGCAGTGCTTCCTCTGATTTTATCCTCAAATGGTGTCCCAATTGAGTTTGTTGATTCCTATAAATATTTGGGTATCCTGGTTGATTCACAGCTCTCTTTTAAACTCCACGTGGAAAACCTAGTAAAGAAACTGAAAGTTAAACTGGGTTTCTTTTTCAGAAACAGATCATGTCTAACACTGAATGTTAGGAAACGCCTTGTATCTGTGACTTTCCTCCCCTCCATTGATTACGGTGACATTCTCTACATGAATGCTCCTACAAGCACCCTGCGGATGTTGGATGTTGTCTACCATGGTGCTCTAAGATTCATAACTGGCTGTGATTATCGTACCCACCACTGCACCCTGTATTCACTGGTTAACTGGACATCATTAACCTCACGCAGACTCTTCCACTGGTACATTTTCATCTTTAAATCACTTCTCGGTCTGCTGCCCTCATACATCTCCTCCTACATGTCTTTACGTGAGTGCAGCTACAGTGTGCGCTCTCAGGACATGATCACCTGCAGTGTTCCGTCAGTGAGGACTGAACTTGGAAAAAGGGCTTTCTCCTACTCTGCTCCTGCATCCTGGAATATCTTACAAAAAGATTTGAAGCTCTCGGCCCTGACCTCCCTAAATGGTTTTAAGAATCTTTTGGAATCCTGGCAAAAACCATTGCAGATATGTTCTTGTTTTTGATTTTGTACATCTACCTTGTGGTGTTTTGCTAGTTTTGATACTTTGCATTTCACTTTCTATTTCTCTCCTATGTTTTTTTTTTCTGTTGTTTGTTGTTTAAGGAAATTCTACCATTGCTGTTCATCATTCTTTAGTTTGTAGCAGGTCGCTTTTGTAAATGAGCCCTCGAGGCTCAATGAGATTTACCTGACTAAATAAAGGTTGAATGAATGAATGAATGAATGAATGAAGGAATGTTGAACCGAAAACAACACCCATCAAATAAAGACAGAGACAAGACTGTGTCAATTTATCATTAAGTTTATTGATGTTGAAAAAACCATCACTCAGCCACTACGCTGAGAACAGAATGCGTCAGCAAGGGGCTGGAGACATCTCTTAAATAAAACCGGATGAAGGGGGTCGGTGATGACCACGAGGCAGCAGAACAGATTTCCTGTACAGAGACTCTCTTGTGCAGAGCTGTAGAAGCTGAAATCCCTCTTGTAGAATGAGCTTTAAAGCTCCACTGACATGTTCTTTTAACTTTTCAAAAAATGGCACAACATATATAAATATTAAGATAGACCTCTGACCGTTTTTGCTAAAATAATGTTCAATGAATGAAATTTCCTCTCAAAATATTTTAAATTTAGCGCCGTTTTTTTAGACCGTAAATCCGGATTTTCCGGTCACGTGTCAGCAGAACCGATCTGACGTCACGTCCGATACTGAACTCTGCTCAAACCGTACATTGAATGGACAAAAATATAAACGCATCCGTCGAATTTAGCCAATTAAAACTACATTTTAGCGATTTGACTTCAGTTTGGGGAAAAAAAAGTTATTTTGAGTGATGCACAACGAACGGAAAGGTTTATATTCTCCGTATTGCTTTTTTTTTTCAAGGGAGGTTTCACATTGAGCACCAGATGGCAGCAGAGCTATCGTGATAACTCTTACAGAAGCAACACGGAGAATATAAACCTTTCCGTTCGTTGTGCATCACTCAAAATAACTTTTTTTTCCCCAAACTGAAGTCAAATCGCTAAAATGTAGTTTTAATTGGCTAAATTCGACGGATGCGTTTATATTTTTGTCCATTCAATGTACGGTTTGAGCAGAGTTCAGTATCGGACGTGACGTCAGATCGGTTCTGCTGACACGTGACCGGAAAATCCGGATTTACGGTCTAAAAAAACGGCGCTAAATTTAAAATATTTTGAGAGGAAATTTCATTCATTGAACATTATTTTAGCAAAAACGGTCAGAGGTCTATCTTAATATTTATATATGTTGTGCCATTTTTTGAAAAGTTAAAAGAACATGTCAGTGGAGCTTTAATTCCTTCAGAAGGCTGAAGGCCAGAAGAGCTGTAGCCATGTGAGATGGCTTCACATAACCAGTGTGATAAACATTGAGAAGTCAAAGGTTGACCCTGAGATTGTTCTCTGAAATGCACAAATAACCTATCAGATTTATGCATCGCAGCCAGTGTTCCCTCTAAGCTGCGCGCATGCGCAATCGCGCACTGCTCGCACATTTTCAGCGCACAATAAAATCTTTGCAGCGCATAAAATTAAATCCAAAGTAAACTGAATGTGGCAGTATGTTCTGTAGGCTTTAAATGCTCCACACAAGTGCCGGGATCTAATTGGGTCTGGTGCTGGCTGCCTGCAGAGCACCAGAGCTTTGTGCCTGTAAAGCACCAGAGCTTTGTGTTGAAAGTTGGTGGGGACGGCTCATGGGGAAAGAGAGCTATCTACGGGATGCCTTTTTTTGTTGTTGAAAGAATAAAGCCAAAAAATGTGAGTGGTGTACTGTATACTAATTTAATTCTTACAGTTAAAACATAGTTGTTACAGTAGTCACTAATATTTTGTGCAGAAATAGCACAAATGTAAACTTAACAAGTTTCCAAAAATAAGCAGATACAAATCCACAAAAAACTAAAAACTAAAAACTAAAAACAATCAAAGCTTTCTACATCAGAAACTGAACAACTCAGAACAGAAAAACACAGATTCATACTGTAGATGCTAATGAAAATTGCTGTATAGTATGCAGGAAATACTTCCCCCTCAGATAACTGTGATATTGATTGTGATTAACAGCTTGACACACAGTTAAATGGCAGAAACTATAGTCCACAACAACATGTTTTTATTGGTACAGGAGTTCACTGAGCCCGTAAGAGCTGGATTCAATAAATGCCAAACTAACATATTTTACCATTTTATGAAATAGAATCTAACACTGAACCGTAATTTGCTTACATTTGTCCATGTCATGCTGAGAGTCGAGGAACCTAACTATTTTATTATAATTCCTTGGCAACCACAGCCTTCCATCTGAGATTTTGACATCAAAATGATAAACCTAAACTTTGAAAAAAGTCCCAGCACAGACTCATTTAAAGGTGCCAAACACATGCCTTCTTCTGTCACTCATTGACACAAACTAATGACATATTTGCTCAATGTCTAAATTGTCTAATTTTGTCTGGTGGACATGGCACACAGCAACATTATTAAGCCTTTCTTGAGTCATTGTTGATCTGAGCCATGTCTTTAGCCTCCTGAGAGCACTAAAACTCCTCTCTGCCTCAGCTAAGACACTGGATTCACCAAAAGCAATCTAACAAGTGTTTACACTTGATCAAACAACCCTCTGACTACTGTAGTCATCTCTCTGAGTAATGTTCATCACTGGATTACTTGGAACATGTTCAACTGAACTTTCAGACTGTGGATACTTAATTCTGGATACTGGGCCACAGTTTCATCCACATCTCAAGAAAGTAAAACAGCCTCCAGTTTCTCCAACACATTTAAATCAGCTTGAGTGAACCTCTCCTGAAATTGCCTATCAACAGTAGGGCCTATCAAGCATTCTTCCAGTTTGTAAACCCCTTAATCGAAAATGCTGCATCTGCTTTTTTAGACAAAGTACTTTTTTCAATTGTGTATGTCATAATAACAATAACATAAGAGTTGTATGACACCCTAGCAGTTTAACAGTTGTATGACACTAAGTAGCAGTTTAACAGCTGTATGACACCCTGACTTAGCATTTATCCTGTCAGATCATTGTAAGCTGTTATTAACACCTTCATTTTCATTTCATTTCACCAGCACACAAGTTTTGTACAAAAAGTCTTTGGAAGAAGGCACGATACAGCAATACTGTACATTGTTAACAGGAATAACAATAATAAACTTTATTTAAATAGGACCTTCCAGCATTCATTCAACCTTTATTTAGTCAGGTAAATCTTAACACCTTGCATTGTCCAAAGTGCATTACAAGATAATACTACAAACTGGATTCCAAAAAAAAAAGGGACACTAAACAAATTGTGAATAAAAACTGAATGCAATAATGTGGAGATGGCAAATATCAAGATTTTATTCGTAATAGAACATAGATGACAGATCAAAAGTTTAATCTGGGTAAATGTAAAATTTTAAAGGGAAAATACAGTATGTTGATTCAA
This sequence comes from Garcialebias charrua, assembly GCA_038048925.1. NCBI lineage: Eukaryota > Metazoa > Chordata > Actinopteri > Cyprinodontiformes > Rivulidae > Garcialebias > Garcialebias charrua. The sequence goes on along the minus strand of JBBPBX010009184.1, from coordinate 16,011 downwards.
AATTTCACAGTGCCAGCAAATCCCAAAAAAGTTGGGACAAGTAGCAATAAGTGGCTGGAAAAAAAAATTGAGCATATAACGAACAGCTGGAAGACCAATTAACACTAATTAGGTCAATTGAAAACATGATTGGGTATAAAAAGAGCTTCTCAGAGTGTCAGTGTCTCTCAGAAGCCAAGATGGTAAGAGGATCACCAATTCCACCATTGTTACGCAGAAAGATAGTGCAGCAATACCAGAATGGTGTTACCCAGCGTAAAATAGCAAAGACTTTTAAGTTATCATCATCAACCGTGCATAACATCATCAAAAGATTCAGAGAATCTGGAACAATCGCTGTGCGTAAGGGTCAAGGCCGTAAAACTCTACTGGATGCTCGTGATCTCCGGGCCCTTAAACGTCACTGCACCTCAAACAGGAATGCCACTGTCAAGGAAATAACAGAATGGGCTCAGGAATACTTCCAGAAAGCATTGTCAGTGAACACAATCCACCGTGCCATCCGCCGTTGCCAGCTGAAACTCTACAGTGCAAAGAGGAAGCCATTTCTAAGCAAGCTCAGACGTTTGCACTGGGCCAGGGGTCATTTAAAATGGAGTGTGGCAAAATGGAAGACTGTTCTGTGGTCAGATGAGTCACAATTTGAAGTTCTTTATGGAACACTGGGATGCCATGTCATCTGGACCAGAGTGGACAAGGATAGCCCAAGTTGTTATCAATGCTCCGTTCAGAAGCCTGCATCACTGATGGTATGGGGTTGCATGAGCGCTTGTGGCCTGGGCAGTTCAGGTTCTAGAACAACATATGCTCCCATCTAGACGTCATCTCTTTCAGGGAAGACCCTGCATTTTTCAACAAGATAATGCCAGACCACATTCTGCAGCAATCACAACATCATGGCTACGTAGGAGAAGGATCCGGGTACTGAAATGTCCAGCCTGCAGTCCAGATCTTTCACCTATAGAGAACATTTGGCGCATCATAAAGAGGAAGGTGCGACAAAGAAGGCCCAAGACGATTGAACAGTTAGAGGCCTGTATTAGACATGAATGGGAGAGCATTCCTATTTCTAAACTTGAGAAACTGGTCTCCTCTGTCCCCAGACGTCTGTTGAGTGTTGTTATGCCGGGTACCCACCAAACGCGTCAAAACGCTCCCAACGCACGGTATTGGCTGCTTGTCAACAGATGTCTGTTCACACCGAAGACGTGCAGTGGGAGGAGCGTCTGGCTCCTTTTCCGGTCGGGTTTGTTTTGTGTTTTTGTACACCGGGCAGATAAAATCAGCTGTTTGTGAGCCTCGTTACTACTTGAGTGGGTTTTCTACGAGCCGAACTGCAGCTCTGAGAGTCTTTGTTGAGATTAAAACTTTTTTTTTATGTTTGGGGTGATCATATGCTCGAGCGGACAGCGGCAACTGTAAAAATGCCAAGTTTCTTACCGGAGGCTGGTTTCTTCATGGAGGCTCGTTGGGCTAAGTTTAAAAAGTCCAAAAAAAGTCCCGTCATTGTTGCGTCATCACATAGCAGAGTCTCTCCCGATTGGTTGCTGCGACACGGCGAGCAGCCAAAGTTCAACTATTTGAACTTTGGCTGCGGCTGCTTTGGACGCGTCGCGTGCGCGGAAAAGAACTGCTGCGCTCTGCCATGCTGCTCGAAATGCTCAAAACGCGCCGCGTCACGCTTCGCCGCTCCTCGCAGCTCCTCCACATAGACTTTCAATGTAAACCGGCTGCTTCCGCTGCCCGAAACGCGTTTGGTGGGTAGCCGGCATTAGAAGAAGGGGGGGTGCCACACAGTGGTAAAAATGAACTTGTCCCAACTTTTTGGGGATTTGTTGACGCCATGCAATTTTGAAATAACATATTTTTTCCTTAAAGGTGGGGTCTGCGATTTCTGGAAAGCGCTGGCACTTAGGAAAATTTTGAACAGAGACCTTTCTCCCTCCTCCCCCTTGCACTCTGGCTGACCTGCAACTCCGCCTCCTTAGCTCCTCCTTCACAGCTTGGCCTGTCTCGTGAACGTGCATGCATGTAAACAGTTGTAATGGCGTCGGCGCAGTCACCGGTAAGGATGGACTATTTCCTTCTCAAATCTTTGCGTATTTGTAATAAAGTATCGTAAATTATGTATAACCTTTTCAATAAGTTATGTGTAGCTCTTACTTTGCTGCATTGTGACATTTTATCTGTGTTATGCATCTAGAGTTTAGAAACATTCTCGATGGGCTCCGACGAGGAATTTACACCCAGAGGGACTTCTACAGTCTGAAGAGGAAGCAGATTGCGTGGAAGATCAGGCAGGTCACGTGGGAGACGAAGCAGAGGACGCCGTGTGGGCTCATCTTCAGACGACCTCAGCAGAGAAGACATGGCTAATAGCAGTTATTCATTTAAAAAATATATTTTTATTTGCTATTATTTTTAATAAAGTGCTTCTAATTGTTTTTTTATAATTCATTCTTTAGAACTATATGTCTCATTTTAATATTGCACATTACTGAATTATCTTTTGAATCATTTACCAAACAGTTCATTTCAGTATGAATTAAGCAAAATCACTGTGTCACCAATGGTCATAATGACAATCAAAATCACAAAGCCAGGAAGTTCCATCCATTCATCCATCCATCCATCTTCTTCCGCTTATCCAGGGTCGGGTCGCGGGGCAGCAGCCTAAGTAGGGAGGCCCAGACTTCCCTCTCCCCAGCCACTTGGAGCAGCTCCTCTGGGGGAATCCCAAGGCGTTCCCAGGCCAGCCGAGAAACATAGTCCCTCCAGCGTGTCCTGGGTCTTCCTCTGGGTCTCCTCCCGGTGGGACATGCCCGGAACACCTCACCAGGGAGGCGTCCAGGAGGCATCCTAACCAGATGCCCGAGCCACCTCAACTGGCTCCTCTCGATGTGGAGAAGCAGCGGCTCTACTCCGAGTCCCTCCCGGATGACTGAGCTTCTCACCCTATCTCTAAGGGAGAGTCCAGACACCCTGCGGAGAAAACTCATTTCAGCTGCTTGTATCCGAGATCTCGTTCTTTCGGTCACAACCCAAAGCCAGGAAGTTGCAACTTAAAAATAAACTTTATTTTTACATATCAAAGTCAAAGTCAACTTTATTGTCAGAACTGCAATATGTACAGGACATACACAGGATTGAAATTGCATTTCTCTCAGTCCCTCGGTTCAACAGTAACCATTTAAACACTAACCCACTAAAACATTTAATAAACAAGCATAAAATGAAATAATAAAAGTGTAATACTGTCCTGATTTTTTGCATAGTGGTTTTTGCATAGTAGTATAAAAGTAAAAAAAGTTTTCACCAACACCAAACACCAACATTTAATAAACATAAACATAAAATGAAATAAAGTGTAATACTGTCCCGAGCTTTTCCGTAGAAGTATAAAAGTATAAAAAGTATATCTATAAAATAAATGCAGGTTCTGGCATTTCACATTTGTAAATGAGTGACAAAGCAGCATATACACAGTATATGTATGAGGTAGTTGATATTGGTATACAGTAGAGGTAAAGTGGCATATGTAATAATGTTATTAAAAAGAATATATACTGTATATCAGCAGTAGTGAAGATATGAAAAGTGTAAATATAAACGGTAGTAATAAATGTAAACAGTAGCAATAAATGTAAACAGTAGCAATAAATGTAAACAGTAGCAATAAATTTAAATAAATTTAAACAGTAAATGTAAACAGTAGTATGACTATAGGCAGTAATGTAATACAAACAGTGCAAATATAAGAAGTAGTGCAAACTGAATGAGCACATGACCGTGAGTTGAGTGAATAACCCGTTTTGATGACACAGAGTCCAGTGTTAAAAACTTTGTGTTGTGTGGTAATGTGTGAAAGTTTTTTGTGTTAAGGCAGTACAAATGGGAGGGAGGGCAGTGCAGGCAGAGTGTTAAGCATCCTGACTGCCTGATGAACAGAGCTGTCACTCAGCTGTCACTCAGTCATCATCACTGTCAAACTCAAAGGTTTCCTCTTCCTCTGGAAATGTCTTGCTTGTCCTCATGTGGTGTCATTGTTGTCTTCAGACCAGTCAATACTATTTAAAGGGATTAGAAGATTAGTCTTCGACACTCAACATGTAATATTTGAGTAAATATTGACCAATACTACTTACACAGAATTTTGAATGTCATTGAAGTCACTTTCATAAACCTCGTCGTGAATGTCCAGCGAAGACATACTAAAACAAAAAAATATAAACGTGAAAAAAACATAAATTAACATTCGATAATTCTCTATTAGGTCATCTGGACAGTTTATTTTTAGTAGAAACGTTTCACCCTCACTCCAGAGGGCTTCTGGAGTGAGGGTGAAACGTTTCTACTAAAAATAAACTATCCAGATGACCTGATAGAGAATTATCGGATTTGATACCTGGACTATTGAGCATTAACTTTCTTGTCATAAACTAACATTGTTACTGAGGCAACACATTACATTATTTTATTAAAAAACAATATTCAATTTTGATCATGACAGAAAAAAACATGTACTTGGGTACCAGTTCAATAAATTCTCTCAATAAAAGTTAATGAGACTAACTCGAAAGTATAGACAAAATCATATTTTTAACACGCACTAAAATACATACGTTCAGTGCAAGTGTATGTTATACATGAACACAGAAGAACAGAATTTTAATTAAGTCATCTTTTTAAAAAATTCTTAAATTTATAAAGTTGTACTTTTTCTGTGATGCGGTTAGTAAAAAAAAAAGCTTCAAAGTCATTTATTGTCAATATTGTGCATCTGTATTATTCTAATTTTATGTCCACTAAAATTGCAGCACAGAAAAGCCATAACAATAAACAAATACATTATATAAAAACTGGAGTGTGAGATCGATAGGCGGATAGGTGCAGCATCCGCAGTGAAGCGGGCGCTGTACCGGTCTGTCGTGGTGAAGAGAGAGCTGAGTCAAAAGGCAAAGCTCTCAATTTACCGATCGATCTACGTTCCCACCCTCATCTATGGTCATGAGCTTTGGGTTGTGACCGAAAGAACGAGATCTCGGATACAAGCGGCTGAAATGAGTTTTCTCCGCAGGGTGTCTGGACTCTCCCTTAGAGATAGGGTGAGAAGCTCAGTCATCCGGGAGGGACTCGGAGTAGAGCCGCTGCTTCTCCACATCGAGAGGAGCCAGTTGAGGTGGCTCGGGCATCTGGTTAGGATGCCTCCTGGACGCCTCCCTGGTGAGGTGTTCCGGGCATGTCCCACCGGGAGGAGACCCAGAGGAAGACCCAGGACACGCTGGAGGGACTATGTTTCTCGGCTGGCCTGGGAACGCCTTGGGATTCCCCCAGAGGAGCTGCTCCAAGTGGCTGGGGAGAGGGAAGTCTGGGCCTCCCTACTTAGGCTGCTACCCCCGCGACCCGACCCCGGATAAGCGGAAGAAAATGGATGGATGGATGGATTATATAAAAACAACTATTAAACTTTGGTTTTTGTTTCTGCCTACCGTAATATCTGGTGGAAATACATTTCATAAACAATATTAGACATACAACCTTACCATCTACATTTTAAAATTGTGTAATAATATTATGATCACAGTTATATTAGTTGCAGTGCAAACCATAAAATAATCTTGACATAAATACGGTTTCCCCTTACTTACCTTGTTTCCAAAACCTGAATGGGAGTCTCCCCAAATTCACTACTTCTCAGACCTTCCCCAAAGTCATCATCTCTGCATAAAAACATATTGTCATGCTCTGCGCCTGTCAGGCTCTGCGCCTGTCATGTTTTTACTGTTTTCACTCACTCCTCAGTTTCCAGTCTGCATCCCTAATCGGTTTCACCTGTTGTCATCAGCCACCTGCCAGGCAGCACTGATTTCACTCACTCTCCCTCATGTATAAAAGCCCTCTCATTTCATTTGTTCCTCGCCGGGTCATAACCATATCTCCCTGATGTCTGGTGGAGCCATTATCATTTCCCTTGTTTGTAAGTTACTGCACCGTCAGTCTTTTTGTTTAGTTTATTAAAGTGTTTATTATTTTACACTCCGTGTCTCTGAGTCCTGTTCACCTGCATTCTGGGTCTGCGTGCTTCACCGGAACCGTAATCGTGACACATATAATGTAGTTCAAACAATAATCAGATATTATTTTCAACACATTTATCACACAATGAAGTATTTTGTATGGCACGTTTCATATGCTGTGTCAGTGTGTCACTTCCAACTTACCCTATAATTCTAAATTATCTTTGTTTGTAGAATGATTCATACATAATAATCTATCAAACCAAACATCTAATAAATCTCAGTGAGTTCTGCTGTGTTTAAATAAACACAGAGTGCTTGCCAATATAAGCTTTCAATATCATTTCCTTACTGATCAGAGGATGATCCACCAATACTGGTATTTAATATTTTGAGTCATTTTGCAGGTACGGACAAATTTATCTAACATATCAAAGCATGTAGGATGATTTAAAAAATAGCATCAAACAGCCATCTTCCATCCTGTTCTGCTGCTAGAAGTAAAATTTGAACTTTTTACGCTCTCCTTTCATCCTGCTTCACTGCAGGCTCATGTCCGCAGCAGACAAACGCGTCCCCCCACCGCAAGTTTTACAGATTTTATGCAAAAAATTAATGATTTTTGAGGCCCTTTATACAGGTAAACGTCCAAAGAGGTTGACATGTATGCATCAACAACATATATTGTGTAGGAGAACTAACAGACTTTTCGATTATGAACACCAAATGATCTGCAGACAATATGCTAATTGCTAGTTGTTGTGATCATGCCTCTCTTACACAGACAGCGCAGTTACAGTACTTTCATCATATCTGCTTGCTGATCCACAATACAATAAGTTAGGATAACTAAATGTACGTATCGAAACAATACTGAGGTTGAATGAGTTAGCTGCTACCATTAGCATCACGTCAGCTGTAGGCCGGAAAACGGTTTTAGCCTGTTGTAGATAATATCATGGCATTTGCGCTATCACATGATTCAAGCAAAGACACTTACTTGTCAAGCAGGAATGTTGCTAACTCTGCATCGCTTTGCAATCCTTTGAGCACCCGAAGCTCTCGCCACCTCCGCCATTTTGAAACAGCTACTGTTTGAGACGGGAACGTGCGCGGATGCGCGCTGCAGCTGGGAGAGGCGGGGGAAGGGCGGGGGAAGCTCGTGCATGAACAAAACTCTGTTTTTATTGGCTGGTTAAACTCGGGGCGCTCTGGTTTTTATAAATGCTATTTTAACCACCGGGAGACGCCAGAGGAATATAGTATTTCTCAAAGATTAGCTGTCTAACATCAGTCTGTCAAAAAATAGTGACAGAGAAGAAATATGTTTATAAAAAAAGCTACATACCCCAGCTTTAAAATGATTCATTCTCTCAGTTTAAACTTTTGATCTGTCATCTATGTTCTATTACGAATAAAATATTGACATTTGCCATCTCCACATCATTGCATTCAGTTTTTATTCACAATTTGTTTAGTGTCCCAACTTTTTTGGAATCCGGTTTGTAAAAAACAACAACAATTAAGATTGTTATTTTTGTGGTGTGTTATGGTCCTCTGGGCATTCCGTACCAGAGGCGGGTTATGTATAGATACTAGTTCCGGGGTAAACGGAAGTCAGTATAATAAAAGATACCGGCTAAAGAGTAGCAGTTGTCCGAGTCCAAAGTCATTAGTCCACGAACTGTTACATGGTGTCAGAAGCAGTGACTCTTCAACGTTAGGCTGCGTTCCCAAGGCACGTGCAACTAACAAGATAACTGCGTTGTAAACGAGATGTCCGACACCGAGAGGGGAAGCGCTAACTCGGCGGCAGCTAGCACTAACTCGGCTGTAGCTAGCAACGTTGGAGAGGGAGTTCGCCTGAGCCCGCCAGAAAAGTTTGACTGCAGAGATCTCCAGAACTGGCCCAAATGGATTCGACGGTTCGAGAGGTACAGAATTGTATCGGGACTGGAAAAGAGGGAAGAGGAGTTTCAAGTGAATACATCGATATATTTAATGGGAGATGAATCCGAAGATATCCTTAATGCATCGGAGCTAACGTCTGCAGATAAGTTGAACTACAAAAAAGTAAGAGTGCTTTGATGAACATTTTATTGGAGAACACAATATAATTTTCGAAAGGGCAAAGTTTAACATGCGTAAACAGGAACCGGGGGAAATGGCCGAGAGCTTTATTACAGCAGTTCACAAACTGGCTGATTATTGCAAATTTGGAGCTCTCAGAGATGAACTGATCCGTGATCGCATTGTTGTCGGCATAAGAGATGCCTCGCTCTCTGAGAAGTTGCAGATGGATGCAAAACTGACCCTAACTACAGCTGTAACACGAGTCAGACAGAGTGAAACTGTGAAACAACAGCAAGGTTGGCTGCGCAGTGCGAGTGGCCCGGTATCCAGTATGGAGCCCAGTGAACAGATGCATGCGCTTTCACTGGCACGTAGGACAGACGGTAGTGCACAACAGAGACCAAAAATGAACAGGTATGCAACATCGTCTGCCTGTTATAAATGCGGGAGGGCTCCGTCACACAATTGGAAGGACTGCCCTGCCAAAGACGCTGAATGCAGGAAATGTCACAAACGAGGACATTTTGCTGCTGTCTGCAAGTCTAAGCAACCTGTACATGAGATGACAGAGGAAAATGAACTGTATCAGGACACTCTGTTCCTAGGTGAGGTGAAGTCAGACAGCAATGGCTGGTACTCAGACATCAAATTAAATGGGGCAGTAGTTTCCTTTAAATTAGATACAGGTGCAGCAGTAACCGCCATCCCTACCACACTGTATAGTTACAAAAGAGACGGCCCTCTATCGCACACCTACAAAAAGCTGTATGGCCCAAATAATACCAGACTATCAGTGGTAGGTCAGATTCAAGGCAGCCTTGAAAGCAAGGATAGAAAGTCCACTCAGTCAGTGTTTGTCATTGATAGCTTGGCTAGACCACTGCTGGGTTTACCGGCACTTACAGAACTACGTCTTGTGGAGCGAATGGAAAAAATTGACACACTGGAGGAGAAGGGGGACCCGGAGAGAAAATTCAAAAAGAAATTCCCAAAGGTGTTTACAGGATTAGGAAGACTGGAAGGTGATTATCGTATCCGGCTGAGAGAGATGCTGTCCCCTATGCCCTTACAACCCCTCGCCGTGTGCCAATACCCTTAACGGAAAAAGTCAAGGAGGAACTAAAAAGAATGGAGGAAATGGGGGTCATATCCAGGATAGAGAAGCCTACAGAGTGGTGTGCAGGGATAGTGGTAGTCCCAAAACCCAATGGCAAACTTAGACTTTGCGTCAACCTTACCAAGCTAAATGAAAGTGTGTGCAGAGAAAGACATATTTTGCCCTCTGTGGACCAGTCATTAGCACAGCTGAATGGTGCAAAATATTTCACAAAATTAGATGCACGGAGTGGCTTTTGGCAGATTCCATTAGCACAAGAAAGTAGGGAACTCGCAACATTCATCACTCCTTTTGGTCACTTCTGCTTCAATGTGCTACCATTTGGGATAAATTCGGGCCCAGAACATTTTCAGAGACGCATATCCCAGCTGTTGGCCAACCTTGACAGTGCTATATGCCATGCAGATGATGTCCTTGTGTCGGGAAAGACTGAAGCAGAGCATGATGAACGGCTCACAGCTGTCCTGACACGACTACAAGAGGCAGGACTAACACTAAATGAGAAATGCACCTTTGCACGATCGGAAGTTCTGTTTGTAGGACATAAAGTCAGTGCAACAGGTATTGAACCAGACCCTGAGAAAATCAGAGCGATTACAGACATGCCTGTCCCACAAAACGCAGCAGATGTTAGGAGGTTTTTGGGGATGGTGACATACAGTATGTTGCAAAATTCCTCCCTCATTTTGCAGATTGTACCAAACCACTCAGAGACTTGCTGGTAAAAGACAATGATTGGACCTGGGGTCATATGCAGCAGACAGCCTTTGACAAGCTCAAGAATGAGCTGGCATCACCAACAGTCTTGGCTCAATACAGACCACAAGCCAAGACAAAAGTGTCAGCGGACGCCTCGTCTTTTGGCCTTGGGGCAGTATGAGAGAGGAAAGTATGCAGTGGCGTCCAGTTGCCTACATTTCCCGAAGCCTCTCTGAAACAGAGCAACGGTATGTCCAAGTTGAAAAGGAGGCACTAGCCGTCACATGGGCCTGCGAGAGGATGAGTTCATACCTCATCGGGTACAGTTCACAATAGAAACTGACCACAAACCCCTCCTCGCACTCTTAGGGACAAAAGCACTGGATGACTTACCTCCTAGGATTCAGCGATTCCGGCTGAGACTGCTTAGGTTTATTTACAACATAGTACATGTTCCTGGAAAAGCCCTCATCACAGCAGATACACTGTCCAGGGCCCCGATAAGGCGTCCACTGACAACAGAAGAAACACAGATGGAAGGAGAGGTACAGATTTTCATTAACACAGTACGTGAAAACTTACCTGCATCTCAGTCCAAACTTCAGCAGATAGCTGACCATCAGCGGCAAGACGCCATCTGCAGTCAGCTGATCCGCCAGTGTCAAAGAGGCTGGCCACGACAAGAGGAGCTGTCCCAACAGCTCAAGCCTTATTGGATTCACCAAGGCGAGTTACACATGAATGGCGATCTTTTGATGAAAGGACGACGTATTGTCATTCCAGAGACATTGCAAAATGAAATGCTCGCCCGACTGCATGAGGGACATATGGGGATATCNCATTGTTCGAGCTTTGTGTGTCCATCATGAATAATAAAGGAGTAACAGCGATGTGTGAACGTGGGGATGATCCTTTGTGGCTGGTAGACTCAAGATTATTTGTTGATAAGGAGCCCAGTTTCCTTTCAAAATCAGGAGGAAAAACCGGGTTCAACTCCGATCCTTTTACACGCACAGAAGCATGATCACAGCCGCTTTTCAGAGGGTGTGAAAAATGTGTTTGCTTTGGGGCGTCCGCCGTGTATGGAAAGCCAGCGGGGTCACAATCACGTGAAAATTACATGCTACATCGACACGTTAATGACACGTTAATCACGCGTTAACAACGCGTCAATTACGCGTCAAATTCACCTCGAAAAATGACGCGTAAACGACGTGTAAACAACGCGTTAATTACGTGTCAAATACGCGTCGAAATTTCACACGCATTTGACGCGTTATCAACGTGTCAACAACGAGTCAACAACGTGTAAAGTACGCGTTGTTTGCGCCTTCTTTTAGGCGCAAATTCGTTTGTTTATGTCCCTCTTGGGTAACTTCACTTCCTGACGGCTTCATTCGCGTCTCTTCTCATTGGCTGTCAGGTCCAGGGCTAAACCACTTCAGCAAAACAGAGGGGTGATTCCGAGGTCCAGGCTAAACAAACGGAGAAACTACATTTCTTTAACTACTTTAACCGTTTAATGAGGTTATTAATAAATCTAATAACTGTTTAATGAACCTGTTTCTGTTTCCTATTTCTGACCAACGGCTTATATGTAAAGTAATAAAGATAATTCTTTTCTTTGTCAAAGACTCTTCAAAATGTTTTTATACTAATGTGAAAAAATGTAACGTCACATAGTTATGCAGTATATGTAAAGTAATAATAACATATACATACATACATATATATAAATATATATTTATATATATAAACATATAAATAGTCACATCATAATTTACACCTTATGTTTGCGTGTAAATACAATGGCCCCGTCCGTGTATTTTCTCACTTTACTTTTAGTTTAAAAATTATAAAAACTAAAGAGCCTACAGTATTTTTACAGTCATTTTACAGTTAAAATAAATGTATACAAAAAATAAATAAAAAACTAGTGTCACAAATAATCGCCTCGGCTTATGTGTAAAGTAATAAAGATAATTATTTTCTTTGTGAAAGACTGTTCAAAAGGTTTTTATTCAACTGTAAAAAAATGTAACGTCACATATTTAAACATTAAAACACTGAAACATATAATAATAGACATAAGCATAAAATAGTAAAACTGTAACACTGTCCTGAGTTTTTGCATAGTGGTATAAGAGTATGAAAATTTACACCAACTCTAAAACTAAAACTAAAACACTAAACATTTAATGAACATAATACTGTCCTGAGTTTTTGCATACTAGTATAAAAAAGTATAAAAAGTATAACTATAAAATAAACTAAAGGTTCTAGCATTGACATTTGCAAAGTGGCAAAGCAGCATATGAGTTAATGTACACAGTATATGTATGAGGTAGTTGATGTTGTTATAGAGGCAAAAGTGGCATATGCAGTAAGGCACATTGGGCATCCTTAAATAAGGCTGGTCAGAGAATACTGTATATGTATCAGCAGTGGTGTAGATATAAAAGTAGTGTAAATGTAAACAGTAGTAATAAATGTAAGCAGTAGTAATAAATGTAAACAGTATTAATAAATGTAAACATTGAATGTAAACAGTAGTATGTAAACAGAGAATGTAAACAGTAGTATGAAGGCAGTGATGTAATACAAACATTAGTGCAAATATGAGAAGTAGTGCAAACAACATAATTTACACCTTATGTTTGCGTGTAAATACAATGGTCCCGTCCGTGTATTTTCTCACTTTACTTTTACTCTGATGCATGCTCAATAATCCAGGTAGAAAAATCTAAAAAAGCTAAGTCTGGTCCTCTGGACATTCAAAAAATAAAACAAAACAAAGCAAAAAAAATGTAGAAACGTTTCGTCTTTCGTCCGAAAGACTTCCTCAGTCTGAGTTGCAAAACAAAAAAAAGCTAGTGTCACAAATATTCGGCGATCCTTTTAACACTCCCAGCACATCTAAAACAAACTAGGCAACACCAAAAGTGGGAGCCTGAATGATCCCTTCCACCATGAACTTGGTAAAGTCTTCATAAGTGTTGTGGACAGGAAGCTTTAGAGTAACCAGGCAGGTGTTTGCCTCAGGAAACAATCTGCCCTGGTCATGGTTGAAAGCTAGGACTGGCTGAGTAGAGAAGCCAAGAAGTGGTATTTTTTCTGCGCCCGATGCAAAAACCAAAATCTTCTCGAGTGTTATTGGATGTTCCCCTTCTGTAAATTCAACAAAAGAAATGGTTATTGAGTTTGTAGGAATATTACACGTTGAATTTTGTATGAATCCTTTAAAACTACCTTCCACTTCAACCAGGAAATCTTTCCAGAATCCTTCAATTCTCTTTTCAACATGCCATTGGTTGCTTCCAGGTGTTGCTTGTTCTGGCTCAAAGAGTTTCTTCAGGTCTTCTGCCATCAGTGGTCTTGGCAAGGAAGTGAATACTTCCCTGAAAACACTGGCGTGTCTTCGAACAAGGTCAAGGAGACCAAAGGTGTTCAGTCCATCAGCAAATCTATAAAAATAAGTACATAGCAGGAAAAACAATGTAAGGAAACGCATAATATCTGCATTTGTGCCAAGCTCTCACATTGATGGAGTGCCCTCCATATCATGTGACCAGATCCTTCAGCAACAGTTCTAATGAGAACATAATTACGTGTTGTGCTTAAAGATGGCTGAAATATGTCTGGGTTTTGTTCACAAATGAGGGAAGAATTGAGCGGGAGATCAACAGGCGGCTTGTTGCTGCATCTGCAGTGATGCGGGTCCTGCACCGGTCTGCTGTGGTGAAGCCAGAGGCGAAGCTCTCGATTTACCAGTCTACTACGCCTGTCGCGATAGTCAATAAATCAATAAAAAAACAATTATGACCATAATTTTCATTTACCGATTTGACCCTAAACCTAGCCTAAACTTTACTCAGGATGTGAGCTGGGCTTATTTTTTAGGATTTGACGCAGATCCAGTGAGAGAAAGAGGATTATTCAACAAATTTTTTAACAGATGGATTATTATTAATGACATGAAACCACAACTTTGTAGATAGTATGAAAATATTTAACTGCCACAGAATCATTAAAAAAAGTAGATTTTAAATGATTTTGACCATTAAAATGTTTGTTATAACAAATCAAAGATCTCAGGTTGTCAGGCAATGTGAACCTGATGAAAGAATACTGTTGAGTGTGTACAAATACAGTAAAAGCAAAAAGGGAACTTACTGTTCAAGTGCTTCTTTGGTTCTACCATCAACATAAAAGTTTATAGCAGACTGTAGGACTTCGTCACGTCCCTCCAAAGATGTAATGTCAGCAGCTTCTGAAATTGCATCTCTAGCTGATGGCAGATCAAGGGCCTCCTTTATCTTTAACATAAGGAAAACAAAAATAGTACAGACTGCTTTTTCTCGAACTTCAGCTTAATGGTTACCAGCAATGCTATGAATGCAAGTGAAAATTTAAATGCACCTGTAGCTGCCTCTCGGATTGAACAACCAGACGCAGGGAGTTTCAAACGGGTGCAGTTTAATCTTGACTTTTCTTCTCATTGACACAGTGAAAACTGTAGTATAGTGTTTAGATGGTTACTGTTGCACCGAGGGACTGAGAGAAACATGCTGGTGAAGATTCTCAGTCGTCCAGGACATGATGAAATCAAAAAAGGCGTTCAATACAGGATCAACTGGACTTTATTTGTTGCAGAAAACGTTTCGACTTCTGTCCAGAAGTCTTTTTCAATTCTGAATGGAAGCTGTGAGAACGAGAAGTTTTATACAGGCTTACAAGTCACGCACCAACATATGAAATTGGAAACTGAAATAACACCACAAATTAACTAACATGCCCATTCTATTTAAATTGACAAAACGACACATCCCAGCTTAACAAAAGGGGGTTTGTAACACATACATGTAAATTGAAAGATCACACCTAACAGTAGGAGGTTCCCTTGAGGTCTCTGTTAGAAGACACAAAACTGTATGTAAATTGACAAACAACACCTCCCAAACAACAACAGTAGGAGGTTCCCTTGAGGTCTCTGGTAAGAAGACACAAAACTGTATGTAAATTGACAAACAACACCTCCCAAACAACAACAGAGGCTACTCAGAGAACTTTGTTAGTCTAATTTACAGGGATGCCTTGTCTGTAAATTAGACTAACAAAGTTCTCTGAGTAGCCTCTGTTGTTGTTTGGGAGGTGTTGTTTGTCAATTTACATACAGTTTTGTGTCTTCTAACAGAGACCTCAAGGGAACCTCCTACTGTTAAGGTGTGATCTTTCAATTTACATGTATGTGTTACAAACCCCCCTTTGTTAAGCTGGGATGTGTCGTTTTGTCAATTTAAATAGAATGGGCATGTTAGTTAATTTGTGGTGTTATTTCAGTTTCCAATTTCATATGTTGGTGCGTGACTTGTAAGCCTGTATAAAACTTCTCGTTCTCACAGCTTCCATTCAGAATTGAAAAAGACTTCTGGACAGAAGTCGAAACGTTTTCTGCAACAAATAAAGTCCAGTTGATCCTGTATTGAACGCCTTTTTTGACTGAGAGAAACGCAATTTCGGTCCTGTGTATGTCCTGTACATATTGCAGTTCTGACAATAAAGTTGACTTTGACTTTGACTAAAACAAAATAATACAGAACCGTTGGACATGTATAAAACCAACATATCAATGTTCAGTTATACACAAAAGAATACGTTGGGTCCTTTAACTCGTTACAGTTTCATTTTCAAACAAATAAACCACGACGTTCTACTTCTTCTTAAATAAACAAATAACATTTCTTATCACAAATCACAATTACATATATTTGTACCTCATTCTGCTTTCCGAGGGCGCTATTTAGAAGATTTTCTCTGGGTTTCTTCATAAACTAACGCAGTCTCATCGCGCAGGATGTTGCTAGGCAACCACTAGCCTGGTTAAAACCAGACCCTTGTCCTTCACTTCGCTTTGTACTAGGGTCTGGGACTTCTCTCATAGACAACGATTTCTCTGGTAGATTTTTGACCGGACCAATCAGAGAACAGAAGGCGGAGTTTTGAACCACGTCGACTGACGTCGTCAGTTAAAATGGCTGCTGCCACGAAGGAATTTTCATGAAAACAAGGTAAAAAACTCCGATCATTCTCAATCAGTTCATCTGG
>JBBPBX010009183.1:5737-34728 GCA_038048925.1 Garcialebias charrua | reverse complement strand
ATTCTGTTTGCAGCCAGTCCTGCAGGAAGACATGAACTGGATGGAGATAACACAGACAGCAGGCCAAGAGCAACACCCTTATCTGCACAGTAACTTTTAAATCAAGCCAAGCTGCTGTTTTATCAGATCACCTTGAATATTTCCGTTTATCGGTTTTCTGTACCCTGCACGATGTTCACGGCAACTATGAAACCAAACATGCAAACCGGTCATCCCGAGCTATATCAAACTCCAGTGGTTTCCTGTGCATCTTTGTACAAAATTCTGAAATGCAGGTACGCGCTCAATGTAAATAAAGCGGAATTTGTTGAAAACACGTGTCTGACCTACATTCGGCTGATTGTGGTCTGTGTAAGTAAATAAATGTGGTGGAAATGGGCAAGCATAGAGTTGAGAAGATGTTTAAGTAAAAATATAGCATTGGATCTGCTACTAACACAAAAAAACAAAAGAGAATGATCGAGTTAGACAGCTGTAAAGAATACAGGCAGTCCCCGACTTATGACGGTCTCGACTTACGACGTTTCGTGGTTACGACAGGTGGTCCCCGACTTATGAGCGAGTTCCGTTCGTACGAGGTGCTCGTAACACGAAATCTCGTATGTCGGAACCCGAAACACGTGTCGCTCGTAAGTCCGGATTTTCGGTCGTAAGTCGGAAAATGTATGCTAGCGCTACTACGAACACCCGTTTTTCAACACAAACGTACATACTGGTTCATAAACATGCTCAGAAACTTGTTTACAAACTGTTAGCTAACACACTTTCATCTAAAAACACATACCAGTGCTGTATTTTCTGTATGTTCTGTACAACTTTAAGGTTCGTTATGCCGGCTACCCACCAAACGCGTTGCGAGCAGCAGAAGCAGCCAGTTTACATGCAAAGTCTATGTGGAGGAGCGGCGAAGCGTGACGCGACGCGTTTTGAGCAGTCCGAGCAGCGCGGCAGAGCACGGCAGTTCTTTTCTGCGCACGCGGAGCGTCCACAGCAGCCACTGCCGGAGTTCAACAAATTGAACTTTGGTTGCTCGCCGCGTCGCAGCAACCAATCGGGAGAGACTCTGCTATGTGATGACGCAACGACGACAGGACCTTTTTTGGACTTTTTAAACTTAGCCCAACGAGCCTCTATGAAGAAACCAGCCTCCGGTAAGAAACTTGGCATTTTTACAGTTGCCACTGTCCGCTCGAGCGTACGATCACCCCAAACATAAAAAACGTTTTAATCTCAACAAAGACTTTCGGAGCTGCAGTTCGGCTCGTAGAAAACCCACTTAAGTAGTAATGAGGCTCACGAACAGCTGATTTTATCTGCCCAGTGTACAAGAAACAAAACAAACCCGACCGGAAAAGTACCAAGACGCTCCTCCCACTGCGCGTCTTCAGACGCGTTTGATGTGAACAGACATCTGTTGACAAGCAGCCAACACTGCGCGTCGGGAGCGTTTTTGCTGTTGAAGACGCATTTGGTGGGAACCCGGCTTTAGTCCGCTCGTAAGTCCGGAACCTCGTATGTCGATGACGTCGTAAGTTGGGGACCGCCTGTATATATCTTTTGAAATTTTTATTTTGAAAAGCCGAGTTACGCAGTTTCCGGCAGTTTCCGGTTTAGCTGCAGAGGCTACAGCTGCCCTGTGCTCTCTAAAAAAGCTAAGTCTGGTCCTCTGGACATTCAAAAAACAAAACAAAACTTGTTGGAGCAAGCTGGACAGGCAGAAACAGACAGCAGCTGTGGAAAAGTAGCTGTTTTATGGATGGCAGTTTAACAACGTAAACGAATGGCGAATCCGGTGGAGGGACAGAGGAACGGAGGAAATGGCTTCACCAGCATTCCAGAGTAGGAAATTAACTATTTTTTTCACTTCATTATGGCTCTCAAATGTATGTGTTTTTTGATAATTATGTAGGTACTGTGTTAGGATTGGTAAAATACAGTACGTATAAGGTGCAGTTTGGACGTATGTTCAGACTTACGACGAAATTCGCTTTACGACGCCGCGCAAGAACGGATCTCCGTCGTAAGTCGAGGACTACCTGTATATAAATATCGTGGATCAGTCAGGTTGGTGGCGTTCCGTGCAAACTGAGCTCGTATTTTTAATGCACGTGTTTTTTTTCCCTGAAATTAACTTCAACCAGAGTAAGTTTACAGTCTCAGCCTAACCCATGTTTTTATCTGCGTACTCAACAAATCAGTGTAAATATGTGCCAATGAATCAAAAGTTGACTTCTAGGTCACAAACGGCTCTTCCATGGATCGTTTTTCAACTGTTTCCATAAGAAAACACACGCACACAGGAGTTGGCAGCCGTACCCAACTTTTCACATGTTTTTTTCATTTTAGGACACATTGACCATCATTATGAGAAATCAAACGGTGTAGATTTTGTTTCTGACTTTATTATCTTTATAGTCTCCCTGACATTGCAGTGAGTACCTATAGTCATTTAGAAGTTATCTACAAAAAAAACAAAAAAAAAAACAAGACTCATCACTACAGTACTTTCATTTCCAGCCACTAGTCCTACTTAGACCATAAGTGGTGATGGATTAACGCTTTAACCTAACTGGGCTAAACAAGCCCAACACTGACATGCACGCTAATCAAACACAGTGACACAATGGCTACAAACATGTTGCAAGTTGAATCAACAGTGACAGAAAGCAGAGGTGTGTGCTCGTCTGTGTGTAGAGAACAGGCTGTTCTTCTGCCTGAGTTTGGGAATCCGTTACGGTCGGTTTCCCCCCAAACCCTAAAAGGCCTATCATCGCACGTTTGGCCCTTAACACAGACCAGACACTCACTAATCCCCTTTTATAATTTCAGGCACATTTTTCGAATTCCTCTGGACAAGTCCTGGACAACCGACTTAAGAGAGGTTTTTGCAAGATGGGATCCACGGTTTATTTGGGTAGGAATACTCCAAGCTCAGCACGGTGGCTCAGCTGTTAGAGCTGTTGCCTCTCAGAGAGAATGTCGCCAGTTCAAATCCCTGCTCGGGGCCTTTCTGGGTGGAGTTTGCATGTTCTCTCCGTGCATGCGTGGGTTTTTCCCGGGTACTCCGGTTTCCTCTCGCAGACCAATAACATGCATGTTAGACTGATTGGTAACTAAATTTTCCCTAGGTGTGAGCGAGAGAGTGAATGGTTGTTTGTCTCTATGTGGCCCCTGTGATGGGCTGGAAACATGGACCCCGCCCCCTGCACGGTACTGGATATGGGCACCAGTGACCCCGGTGACCCAAAAAGGAAGAAGCGGGTAAAAGATAATGAATGGATGGCCTAAGCTCAGGTAAAAATATTGCAACTGGCAACATCTACTGTAGTTTGACAGGTTATACTATACGGAGAAATATATAAATCAAAACAAAATAACTAATAAATCTAAGTTCAGCTAAAGTTATATGTCCCGGATTCAATGTGTTTACACGTGCAAACAAATACATAAACAGGCTTCAAGTCCATTTCATCTCTCCACCCTTCAGTCTCCCTCCCCTTCCTGCGTAAACCGCATTGTGATGTCATCACTCACAGGAAGTGCCTTCTAAAGGTAGTCATTAGAGGAAAAAAACTAAGTGAGTGATTAAGAGAGGCAGGCGGAGCCAGAGGCAGTCCTGGTGAGAGCTTGGCAGACGAATGATCTTATGTGTCAGAGAGAATGTCCATATCAGGAGTGAACTGTAGTTTTTCATCCTGTTTGTTTTGTACTTGAAGTCTGACGCTGAGCTTTGCCCTCATTGTCTTTACAGAAAAAAAGTGACCAATTTAGCTCTCAAAGGAAAGAACTAAAGAAAACAAAAGTCTCTCTTTGTGGTTCACATTCCAGCACAATGTTGTACATTTAAAAATGTGTCTCTCAGCTGACTACTATCACTCCCTCACCAACAGAAAGGGTGGAGTTCGGCCACAGCCGAGGCTCGAGAACTGTACGATATGTCTGTAAATGATTTATTCCCTGTGGAGGTCAGAGCATTGATTACTTCTTCCTGCTGAGGTAATTAGATTACCGGTATGTGCATAGTCAACCTGCATCCAAAGTTCAGTAAGTAAGCAGGTGGTGCAATGGCATGACACTAAAACCTGCAGGATTGGGGGAAAAAAAGTCCACTCGTCAAGCGATATGTTAATGATGAAAGGCTATTTTCAGGTTTATACTGTTTTATCCTCCAAAATCACATACAGAGTAAACAATGTATTGTGCATTACATTTAATCAGCTTTCAAAAATTTGCAGTGTTATCACTGAAGATAAATTGTGGTGGCACAATAAGAGGAGTGCATGTGGTGTTGTCCATCCTAAAGAACTCTTTTCTTTTAGTGCTTGTATATTTTGCTTAAAAAAAAACAGAAAAACTTGATCATTTGCAACATTTTTAGGGAATGAGTTTAGAGTTTAACAAATAAGCTTATCTGCTGCCTTTGTTGAAAACCTGATAAAAAAACAACCTTCAACAGCAAAAAAAAGTACCGTAGCTAAATTAAACGTTGCGCTCAGTACAAAGATCAAAAACCTGATTTCTAGTGATTTATTATAAGGGTTTGTGTCTTTTCATACTTTTCAAAACAATAAGTGAACAATCTGTTCACTGTGCAAACTTTTAAAATGTTGACTGTCAGCTTTAGTGTGCTTTTATTTTCTTAAAGACATTGTGCTTCTTAGTTCACCCCAAACTGTAAGAAGTACAACAAGCTGCATTAGAGGCCTATGCTCCAACTTAAAGTCACCACATTTGTAATGCACCATGTCAACAATTGTTTGTGTCATACTTGTCTTTATGTTACATGTATAGTAGGGATGCACATGATTGGATTTTTGGCCGATATCCGATATGCCGATATGTTAAAACTTATTTGGCCGATAACCAATTTTTTCCCCCAGACACGTACAGAGACTACATAGCTTTCTCTGCTGTGGAATTAAAATACTACATTATTCTGCATGGCCTTTGTCAATTTGGCCTGCTACCAAATGCAGATGACAAAAAGGGGCTGAAAATGATGTAATACTATATAAATTCATTCAACCTTTATTTAGGCAGGTTAATCTCATTGAGCCTCGAGGACTCATTTACAAGACAGACCTGTCTACAAACCAAAGAATGATGACAACAGCAACAGTAAATTTTCCTTGAACAATCAACAATAGAAAAACATAAGAGAGAAAAACAGATTTTTTTTTAAAAAAATTAATTTTTTTAACAAGTTAAAACAAAAAATATCAAAGTAGCAAAACAGACAGATTATAAGGCAGATGTAGAAAATCAAAAACAGGAACATGTTTGCATTGGTTTTTGCCAGGAGTCCAATATAATATACAGTATATATAAAAAAACAATGCATTTTATATTGGTGAGTTATTTTGGTGGAATGGCCGATATTTAACTTTATTGCTAATTTCGGCCGATACCAATACCATGCAGATACTGTATTGTGCATCCCTAATGTATAGTTCATTTTGTGTAGGCTAATATTTGTATCACTGATGTCATCTTGTTGCTGTATTTTTTGTGTTTTGAGGACTAAGAGCTACTTAAAAGATGTAAAGTTGTAAGAAGCGGCAAAGGAGACACCGAACATTCTTAAAGTCTTCACACACACAAACCTAAACCCACTGTTTGTCTATCTCTCACGACCACTGGAGCAAACTGGCATGAACTTTCCACGCATGGTTGAAAATTTTCCCGCTTAGAAACAAGACAAAGATGTCTGTCGAACTAAACAAGACCCTCCTGAAGAACGTGTTGCTGTATAGTTGAGGATAAATCAACCAAACACAACAAGCTGATGGTGGACTGTATGTAGTCCCTTGTAGATAAGGGTATTAAGGTCTTTAAGGGAAACAATGCAACCTCTCCAGAAACACAAGATCTGTCCCATCCAACTCTATCTCAAGGATTAAAGACACTTCTTCTGAGGACAGACATGTTTACGTTCTGGACAGTGACGACAGATGGTTTGAAGAACGCAGCTTCGACATTTCCTAGGTTTCACAACCGCTCACACTTTGAAATATGTGACCCCCTCACGGGTTTTTCAGGTAGGTAAATATGTTGCGCTGTGTTTACAGGTGACAGTGACCCAAAGAATTTACGCAGCGAACAGGTGGGTCGGTGACGCATACTGTTATAATTTCTGCTCCAGTTTCCAAGCTTGAAAAGCCTCGTCTCCTCGGAACTGAAGCATCCTTCCTGACAAGAGGTCAAACGTTGCTAAGAGCTAATAGCAACACTATTTTATATATAAATAATAGCAGCGTTGGCTGTTGCTGGGTTTGCTGTGGTTGGAGCAACTCTTGCCTTGTTGATAAGGTGAATTTGTTGGACTCTGAGTCTGTGGATGCTTCTCCTTTCTGCCACCTTCTCCTTTAGTTTGGATTTAATTACTAACAGGTGTCTCTCCTGTAAACGAGTCCTTGCGACTCAATGTGACTAACCTGTATAAATAAATCTTGGCTGAATTGCTCAGAATCATGAAATTAGATCTGATTGATTTCTATTTTAACACCACATCAGTTGATAAAAAATAAAAATAAAAAAATTAATAAAAGAGCATTAGCAAGATCAGCTTTTCATATAAATTCAGTGTTTTTATACCAAGTCACAGTAGAAGTCGTGTCAGGACAATGAACAGAAACATTCATATGCATGAAAAGTAAGTTAACACCATAAGACTTGTTGTTCAATATGAAGTTCTCCTCACACTAAACTGTGCATCCGCAGCTGTGGGCTAGACTAAAGTTTATAGTGACACATTTCCCTGGACTTCCATATTATTTGTCTCTTTTTTTCTGCCAGACTCACGCTTGGCTCCAATGGTGGAAACAAAGCGTAAAACCCCAAGCAACAGTTTGTCGTCTCACGCCCCCATATGTAAATAGAACCATATTAAAGCACTTCTACGTATCAAAAATACCAAACTTGTGGGAGTTCTTCGACTGCCACAGTTGTTAATCACTTCCTGTATGAGCACAAAGACTTCTGGGAAATGAATGGATTTCAGGGTATATTTTCTTGCACGCCGGTTTTATTTTTCTCTTTCGGAGAGCAATGTAATCAATGGCAGCAATACAGAGTCACGATTGCATCACTGCTCGATGTCGTTACTTTGAGCTCAAGTGCAGTCTGCTGTTAGTAATGGGTGGAGCGACCTTTTCCACCTCCCTCATGATGACAGGGTGTGTTTAGTCTCTGAAGGATCACTTCAGACAGGGGAGTCATTAATGAGCTCACACTGTGACTGACAATGAATCAATTTCATTGGTATTAAGGTGACAAACCCTTCTTTTGAAAAAGAAGTACACTTCTTTAATTATTTTTTACGCATAACCACTTACACTGATTTCCACATAAAGACGGAATGTCTAAATTTTGGTGTGAAGCGGTGGGAACGACAGCTGTGAGGTGACGGACTACGTCACGCTGGTTTGCTGCACCCTGCAGCTGTTGATTTTGAGCGGGCGGCTCCTAATATGTCCTGTTTCCTGATTTTTTTTAGCTTGAACTGTCATTTTCCTACATTTTAATTTTCTGCCTTCACCACAAATGGTCTTCGGAGGGGTTATATTACAAGCGTCCTACAATTTTTGTCTTGTCTTTCAAACAGAAGACAGAAGTTTTTGGCATTAGGCCGAGTAGTATTCCAGGTTTCCGGTGCTCCAGTAGGCCCGTCGAAGAGAAGGTTGAGGCTCCACTCAAAAGCAATTTATTACCGTATTTTCCAGACTATAAGTCGCACCTTTTTGTCTAATTTGCATGCCCTGCGACTTATAGAGAGGTGAGACTTGTTTATGGATTTTCCCCCATATTTTTAGACCAATTTTTGGCTCAGATATGACCGTTTTTCCATTTAGGCAAAAATGGTGCAGTACCACTTTCGGCCGCACCGTTTCCACCTCATGTGTCCGACGAGAGCCTCCTCTGGTCGGATTCACTCTATCGCAAGCCCGGCCTCCTGCTCTGGAGGTATGAACTAGCTACTTCGCTGTTAGCTCAGTGTTTGTTAGCAAAATAGGTCAAGAACCACAGGACAGATTTTGATCAAACTTACAGAACGTAATCACTAGATGGATATTTACAACTGATTAGCTTTATGAGATGTTTGAGATAAAATTGATGTTTTATAGACGTAAATGTGTCGCGGTTAGCTTTGTTGATTTTTCCTTGTACGTTTGATCAAATAGCTCATAAACCACACAGCAGATTTTTTTTTTCAAACTTACAGACAGTAATCACTAGAATCTAGTGATTACTGTCTGTAAAATCTAGTGACTAGATGTACATTTACAAACTGTTAGCTGTTGGAGTTATTTGAGATAAAATTCAATGTTTTATAGACGTAAATGTGTCGCGGTTAGCTTTGTTGTTTTTCCTTGTACTTTTTCAAAGCGAACAAATTTAAATCCAGCAGATTTGACCATTACGTGAATTTATTAAGGAACGGTTAAGCTAAGACACATGTTTGCTATAATTTTCAGCAGACAAATAATTGTTTTTACCGTGTTAATCTTGTGAAATGTCCTTCCGTGCATGCTTCTGTGGTCGTCATTTTCAGCAGGGCAAATGACGCGCTGACGCGTCGCGTAGCGGTGACACATAATAGATGCGACTTATATAAAGGTGCGACCCGTTTATGGATTTTTTCAATTTATTGACAATAATTGGACAAAACGACTTGTATAAAGGTGTGACCTATAGTCCAGAAAATACTGTAATCTTAGGTATCTGATCATTGGGGGAGTTTTTTTATTTAATTTTTTTATTTCCTGGTTCAGCTATGGGAATTATTAAAAAGCAGCCCATGATGCACAACCCAAGGCCTGCAGCTCTTCTGATAAAGATTGCAGATGTTGTCCACCTAGGAGATTTGCCTTCAAGAAGAAGATGTAGGAGGAGGGGGCAGCGGGGATACATAAATCAATACCTGCAGAGTCAAGAACACATTGCTCTCCAGGCACACTTGGAGGAGAGACAACATGTGTGTGAGGAAGTATGGAGTCCACAGATGGGCCACACTCAGTAGCTCACTGAACAAGTCCTGTTTTCTCATTTCTATGAGCCTAGCTGAGCTTGAAGACAGACAGGGCAGAATGTGTGCTTTGTCAGAGTGTCTTTTGTTCCAGTTGCAGATTTCAGGGCACATGATAAAATCAACCAGACTACCCAATGGGGCATGGGGCAGCAGGAACATTGAATCCTCTCTGCAGCTATGATCTGGATCACTGCTCACACAAGCCTCCAAATGAGCAGGTTCAGATGTATAAAGACCGGGACCAGCTGCCATTTTCCATCCCCTGCAAACAGGTTGGCTGTGCAGATGAATATGTTAGGGCTGAAATGTGGCGCTTCAGGGAGAGAACACGGCGTGGGTGGAAACGTTCGGTTTCAGCTGCAGTAATGGCTTTGAGGATGGATGGTGAAAACTAATCACGATGAATAACTAACCTGCCCCTTCACTGAAGCGCAACGTTAATTTCTCTTGTTTAAGTCTAACGTTCGCCCATAGAAAAACTTTGTCTTGTTACGCTTGTTGAAACATAATTTTCACTTGATAATACGAAGTTGTTCTCATTCTACATTGAGATGATGATCATATTTCATCTTGTTAAATTTCCCACAGGTGTTGTTTTTAGATCTAAATTTAAGGAAAATGCTATAACAAAAAAGCAGATTCTGTTTTCTTTTTTTTTTCTCAACGAGCTTCTAGCTCATTTATCTGGTTCAACAGCAAGAGTGGAAATTCTGCTTTATTACTGGTGGATGGGGGGTAAATAGGGAGATTTAATAAGAGCAGTTTTAGGGGTGGACATATATTAATAAAAACGTAACTCCCAATCAGATCATTAAACTCCATCCTCCCTTGTGATAGGCAGCGTTACTCATTTCACTAACGAGGACCTGTCACATGTCAGTTCTTACTTACTCAGGCTACCACTTCTGTCCTCAGGCAGCCTCCCACACATCTCTGTTTCTCTAAACCAGGGCTATTCAACTAAACTGCTCAGGGGGCCACAGTTACTGAAAGCCAAGAGCTCAGGGGCTGGAAATCCAGCAATTATTCTCATTAAGTAAGTTTGTTTTATGATTTAAAATCAAGTTTTATTTAAAAATTAACCCATTGGTGGGCCGAACTGAGCACATCCATGGGCCTGATTTGGCCCTTGGACCGCCAGTTGAATATCCCTGCTTTAAGCAAGTTAACAATGGGCTAAACCACTGTTAGTTTGATGGGGGTAAAAAAAAAAGAAGGCATAAATACATTTATTTGCCTTTATAAATGGTGGACATGCTTATTGCTTTTAGATATTCTTAAAAAGTATAGTTTCCTCAAATGCTTTAGGGGACAATATCAGTTTTTCCAAAAATGGGTGTTGGGATTTGGTGAGGTGTCCAAATCCACATGACTTTTCCCGGGATTTTCACTTATGCTGGTAAGATATTTGTTCATTAAAATCCCACAAAAGCCCACTTCAAAAATATTTTTAAAGATTCTGACCCCCAAAAAAAGGGGCTTTAACTTTTGTCCAATCATTCTCCCAACATCCAACACAACTTTTACTTCTTCTTGAATATAAATCGTTAAAAAGATAATAATTAAATGAATAAAAAAAAAGACGTGTCTTATTGTTCTTCAGCACTAAGTTTTAGAGGTGTAAAAAAAAAGTAGGGTTCATTTGTTCCATTATAATGTGCTCCATATTTATCTCTGAGCAGAAAGTACATTCAAAGACATGCTGGAAAAAGAGTTATCCGGAAGCCAGCAGATTATTCTTAACTCAACAAAAATTATGGGTTATCTTTGCTCTACACCCTACGTTTAAATCATGTAAAAAGACTTTTGCTGTGTAATGGCTAAAACAGTGTGCTGAGGAACAGCTTGATTTTGCCTGATACTTATCCTGTAACTTCAATTTCACCAGACATGCATTCACTACTCTTTTGCCTAAAGAGAACATGCTAATTTAACAGTCCCAGCTGGTATACAGTATTAAACAAAAAAGTCTAAGCTTATCCATGATTTCTTTCTGCTTTACAGCAAACTCCAGAGACACCGTCCTCTAGGTTCTGCAGCGCTCCTTGGCAGGAAGTAAATCAGCCGAGGAGCCGCCCGAGACCAAACACTGCAAGCCTCTGGAGCCTGAAGGTGTGTGGGAGGTGTGCACTGAGCTCACGGGCCACAATGTGCTTGTTACTTCCTTGTCAAGTAAAAAAGCAGACTTTGCTGTATACACAGATGTGCACATAAACTCGCACTGACTCATGCGAAAATCTATGCATAGATAGGCACTTATGTACCTGCGCTTAGACTCAAACAATAAACAGGCCAGAACACCGTCATGCTTATTTAGTGCCTGACGTTTTTATAGTTTAACACATTTCTAACTCTTACGTTGTATTTAATGGAAGCTAACGTAGCCATTCATCGTTTGAGACCTTTTCTAAAGTCTGTGAAACAAACAAAAACATTTTTTTTTAAAGGTACATTTTTTCTCTCTAAATTAGTGACTCAAAAGAAGCTGTGAAATCAAGACCTAAAGAATGTGCCATGAACTTATCTGTTCTTCTCAAGTTTTCTCTGTACATCCAACAATGGCCCTTAAATGTGTCTCTCTGTGACTACACTGCCTGATAATAGCGCTGCCTACCGTATTTTTCAGAGTATAGGTCGCACCTTTTTATCATTTTTTCATGGCCTGCGACCTATACTCAGGTGCGACCTATATATGGCTTTTTATAAAATAAGCTGATTTGTAATCATTTATTAACAAAAATTAAACTGAGACACACTCTTACAATAATGTCAGCTAACAAATATATTTTTTTAGGTGTTTATCCTGCTAAAATTATTCATTTATTAAAGAAAAGTTCAGCTCAGACACATATTTGCTATAATTTTTTATCAAACAATTAATTGTTTTTAAGTGTTAATCTTCTTAAAAGCCTTGCTGTGCGCTCCTGTGGAAGAGACATTTGCAGCAGAGCTAAACACGGTCCACATTTTGACTTAGGTGCGACCTTTACTCAGGTGCGACCTACAGTATATATGGATTTTTCCAATTCTTTGGCAATAATTGGATGGTGCGACCTGTACTCGACTGCGATCTATACTCTGAAAAATACGGTAATTATTTTTTTTTACCACAATACCCTGAAATGACTCAGAATTCATTTGAGCACAAAGCTTTAGATGAATGGAGACATTCCCTGAACACGTACATGGAAGGCTACGGAGAGCATCTGTGTCCTACATTTGTGGACAACAACAGCTGATCATCTAATTACCAATCGCATTTCCTCGACAAGGATAAGCGTTGCTATCCTCACTCCAAATAATAGCTCTGGTCCTGCTCGGCTTGCTAATTACCTCATTTAATTAGCTCCTGCCGATGAGAAGGCTAATGTTTACGAGCATGAGCACATCATTGAAACATTCTGAGAAAGGTTTGTTGAAATGGTGGAATATTACAGACTCGTTCCTGTTCAACAATGTGCTGTTGTACAGTGACTCTTCGCTCTGAACTGATCCTGCGTGACTGCAGTTTTCCCAACTCTCGAGGTGTTCCCACCAGAACCAACCGATTCAGTTGGAGCTAATTCAACTTGGGGAAATTAGCTCCAACAAAATTCTGCCGGGAACGCTGCACAAGACAAACAAATAAAAAATAAAAAATGTTATTTGTTGCAGATTAAAACCAATCCGAAAGTGCCTGTTGTGAAATAATGATGTTCGTGCAAATTATTGACTATTGAGAGGGTATCTACATCCCTCTGAACTCTTCCCAGGACAAACCGCTGTAGTGGATGCATTCCAAACTTAGGACAGATAAGATTGTGCGCCACTGAAAGGGGTCCAAAACACCCAGCTCTTCCTCCCCTGCACCAACAGCTCCTTTCAGGGATATCTCTACTCAGGCCTATCATGACAGGAAGCTCCCATCAGGGACAGACAAGGACAGCTCCACTTCCTCTGGCTTTTCTTTGCATTGCATGGGAAACCAAGCTAACGGGAAGTAGATAAAGCCTGTTGCAAATTGAAAATAGCTAACTGAATGCTTACAAGTCTTATGGAGCTCTTGTGCCCGTGTTACTGCAGGTGTAAAAGCGGGACAATTAACGTCACAGGACAAAAAGCAGGGCTCCAGCTCAGGGAGCACGTCAGCGTGTTGTTGGCGCTCTGTGTGAGAAGAAGCAGATACTGTATGACGCTGGGGCACGTTTCCAAGTCGTACTTCTTGCTGCTCTGATCAACGCAGCACAGCGATGGACTTTGCAATGGAAGGGATCTAAATCTCATGGACGTGCCCGCCTGCACTGCAGCACCTTGCTCGCACAAACCCAAGAAGACCACTCCTTGTTGTCTGCTGACCTTTTTGTTTGCACGGTTGACGTAATGCAGATCTCTCTCGTGTGCTTTAGTTCTGCAAACAGGGTTTGTGTCACGCTGCGCCAACGCTGCCCTTATGGCTGTTTACACCTTCAGTCAAATCACAGCCAGGATGCGAAAAGAAATTCTTGTGACCAGACAGTCTAAATATTATGAATGATTCACTTGAGGGAGGTAGAGAAGACGGCCGTCCGGAGGGTTTTGTAAAAGATGGGTTAGGGAGTAGTCACAAGAGAGAAGCCACCCACACTTACCACAAAAGCTTGACTCATGCGGTTTGGTTGGCACATGGCTGTGGGACGAAGACGTTACTCTGGGACTCCTCCACAGAATGTGCTGCCTGACCCTGATATGAGCTGCTGGCGGAGGAGAGCGACCAAAGGCCTGACTACTTTAACAAACAGAACCACAGGGACTGTCGGCTCATAGGTACACACACAATCGGCTACATTTGACAAACTGTGCAACCCTGCAGAGAGAGAACACAGTACGACTTTGTAGTCAGACATGTTGACTATTATGACTGTCACTCCTACAACAGCAATTATGTGTAGCGTGTTTCTCTGTGAATAAGTGCTTTGTAAGATACTCCTCTGAGAAATTAGCTTTCCACATTTCGAGAAATGCTTTTGGTGCAAAAAAAAAATGATGGAAATCATTCTCCCGTTATATTTAGCCGGAGTTTCAGCCCGTTTTGACACTAGTTATAAACACCATTGTTCAAATGCTTTACGTCCCACCTCATTTTATTTATGAGTTTATTGTTTTATGAGCTTCAAAGGAACCAGACTTTCTTGCAGATTTTTTTTGATTAGTTCAAGCAATGGTGTTGTTGGTTTTAAATAAATAAATGCAATTTGTGTGTCTATTTGGGCTATGGGGAAATTTGTAATCCAGCGTAAGTATAAGATAATTTTCATAGTGTACTTTTAGCTTGAGCCACTTGAGACTGACTGAGATGGGTGCATAAAAAAGCAGATTCAATAAGATGAACCTCTGTTGTGTTTGCACATACCAGACATTTCAGTGAAGAGCCAAGTTTAATTTATATGTTTTGTCAGCTCTTCACATAAAGACTGTTTCCATCTCTTTAGTTGCATGTGTTGAAATGGCCAAAAATAACCGACTTTGACAGGAATAAAATAGCATTTTTTTCCCCACTGATAAAACGGTTTCCAAAAAGCTGAAGGCTGAAAAGAGCAGATGGGTTGAAGGATGATACATCTCTCAGGTCCTGTGTCAGCATCTTTTTCCAGTTTTATAAAGACAGATTTTCACATACTGTCCATCTGCTGCAAATATTTTTTTAGGACTTTCATTTCTTTCTTCTTCTTTTTTTTTAACCTCTTCCACTTAATCATTTGTTTAAGAATGCACAGCACATAAGTGAGACAACATATGATTAATTTAAATATTCTATGAGCAACCTCTGAAAAATGAACACACATGATTGAGAATGAAATAAGATGCAGATACAAAAATTGTTTCATTGATCTTTTTGACAGACTAAATTTGCCATTTGTTTGGACCAAGATAAAGACGGTAGAAAATTTATGTCAAAATGTGTTTTGCAAATTGCTTAAAGGTTCAGTATGCAGTTTCTGTAGAACTGCAGCAGTTAGAAATATTTTCAACAGGCAAAGCATTCTGATCCCTCCCCCTCAGAGCCATATGTGGCTCTGCCCCCTTGTGGTCTGTTGAATTTCAAATTCAAGCTCTGTTTTTATTGGCTGATTCAAATTCAAGCTCTGTTTTTATTGGCTGGTTACAAACTCTGTTTTTATTGGCTGGAAAATGGCGGGTCACCTTTTCTTTTTAGAAATGCTTATTTACCACCTGGAGAAGCAAGGGGACAATATTTTTTTAAATTTTTTTTCAGAGATTACCTGGCTAACATCAGTCTGTCAGGAGGTAGTGACAGAGTGAAGAAATATGTTCATAAAAAAAGCTACATACTGCAGCTTTAAGAGATATCTGTACCTTGGTTAACCTTTAGTCGTAACAGCAGCTTTCAATATGGCCTGTAACCATTTGTTGGCACAATAAAAATAAAAAACACTTCACTAAAGCTAAATGAAGAGCTAGTACATACTGTCAAATGTATCAGCTACTGCCTTTAACTCAACGGCAAACCACATCTGGCAAATTACCGTATCTGCTAAAATTAATAACCTCATGGAGCAACTCGTCTGATCATTGGCACACAAATAGATCTATTATACGTTTAAATACACACATTTTAAGTGCTTTTCTCAGTGCACTGGTGCTTAAGATTAATCCAAGTTTTCAGTGTCCACATTTATTTCTGGCTTCTGGAATAAAAAGGGCTTTACTGATTCCTCCATTGGTGTCAGAAGCATTTGTAAATGGTGGGGTTATTGGTGTGTGTGTGTGTGTGGGGGGGTCTGCCATTTCCTGCATTCTGGTGTATTTTAACAGGTTGTTAAACATCTACGCATTATACTATACATTGTACATGTAAAAACTTGATTCAATAACTATGAGAGCATTGCACAATGCTGCCTTTGCCCCCCTCCTCCCAGTTGACAACTGATGCTAACGTAGCACTAAGCTAGCAGCGCGCAATGCAGACGCGCTAGCTAAGATGCTTCAGTTGTAGCGCTTCTCTTCTTCACTCATCCTAACCCTCCCCCACAACAACTGCCCACACAAATGACCACACTAAGCCCCCAGTACACCTCTGCGTACGTCCGTACGCGTGTCAGTACGCGCGTACATACCCAGAGAGTTCAGCCCTATGCATACGTTCTCGCATACATTCTCGCGTTTTCGCACCCAATTCTTGACGTAATTTCCTTAATTTCGTAATTTCCGCCATTCTTTCAGACATGTCAACAGATGATGAGGAAGAAGAGATTGTTTGCCTCTTATTAGCTTTAAGAAACCGAAAGAAAAGAAGGTGGCACGTAAGGCCATTAAACGAGACCAGGGATGAAGAAGGAGAATTTAATACGTTGGTTAAGGACATGAAAATGATGGACAGCGAGAAGCATTTAGAATATTTTCGAATGGATTCGAGCAAGTTTGATGAGATAGTTGGGCGTTTAGCCCCGTTTCTTCTACACCAAGGCAGCCACCGCTCCCCTGTCAGCACTGCACAAAGAGTGGCCAACCAGGACATTATATGAAAAATCAGTGGGACACCTCCACTGGCACCATCCCCACTTTTTCCCTTCATCTTTTTCCTCGCCCTCACAAATCTGTCCCTGAGTTATTTCCATTTGGCTTTACAAACCGCAATGTCCTTATCCACGGTCACAGCCACTTCATCCCAAAATTTTTTTTGATCTTTGAACGCCCTTGTAGTCTTTCATTGACATATAATTTTTTTTTCTTCTTTCAGCTTCTCCCTTCATTAGGGGTCGCCACAGCGAACTAGTCGCATGAAGACTTGGCAATTGTTTTTACGCCGGATGCCCTTCCTGACACAACCACAGACCACCGAGCTACCACAGCCCTCTGTGTGGAGCAGAGAGCTGATATCTAGGGTTCCCGGGGGAGCAGATGGTGTGGGTTAAGGGCCTTGCTCAAGGGCCCAGAGTGGGGCAGATGAGGGTGGAGACAGGTGTGACTGCTTCACTTATCCCACCCACATTCTTGATGTTGTCGGTACCGGGGCTTGAACCGGCGATCTTCCAATCACAAGCTCACCTTCTTAACCTCTGCGCCACCACTTTCATTGACGTATCATATAAATGGTAAATGGAACTTACTTATATAGCACCTTCCATTCCCCTATGAGGGGCCCCAAAGCGCTTTACAGCCAACAGCATTGGTGAAAAATTCCAGTCAGGTTTTAAATCAGACCATAGCACAGAAACAGCCCTTTTAAGAGTTTTAATGATCTTCTTTTAACTGTTGATGCAGGAGGATCTGCTGTTTTAGTGCTTTTAGACCTTTCTGCTGCCTTTGATACCGTGGACCACAACATCTTGTTGTCACGACTTGAGCAGGTGGTCGGTATCAAAGGCACAGTTTTATCCTGGTTTAGATCCTACCTGACTGACAGGAGTTTTTCTGTTCATTTAGGGAACTGTTCTTCATCTCCAGCTCCTTTGATCTGTGGAGTCCCTCAAGGGTCTATTTTAGGTCCACTGCTTTTTAATTTGTACATGTTGCCTTTGGGGTCCATTTTTAGAAAACACAACATTCCTTTTCACTGCTTTGCTGATGATACACAGTTATATCTTCCAATTGAGTCAGACAGGGTCACTCCACTGGATCCACTCCTGGACTGTCTGAATGACATTAAAATCTGGTTAAAACTTAATTTTCTAAATCTAAATGAAAATAAAACGGAAGCCATCAGCTTTGGCAAATGTAACACCCTAAATGTTCTTGGCCCCTTGGCTTCATACAGCCACTCCAATGTCAGGAATCTGGGAGTTATTTTTGACAGTGCTTTTAAGTTAGACAAACAGATAAATGCTGTAGTTAAATCCGGTTTCTTCCAGCTAAGACTCATTGCCAAGGTGAAGTCTTGTCTCTCTTTCAGAGACCTTGAAAAGGTGATTCACGCTTTTATTACTTCTCGCTTGGACTATTGTAATTCACTGTATGTTGGTTTAGACAAATCATCTTTGCATCGTTTACAATCTGTCCAGAACGCAGCAGCTCGTCTTTTAACTTCAACTAAAAAATATGAACACATAACCCCTGTCCTGGCATCCCTTCACTGGCTCCCTGTCTGCTATCGAATTGATTTTAAGATTTTATTGCTTGTTTTTAAAATCTTAAAAGGTCTGGCCCCGTCATATTTATGTGATCTTATTAATATCTACACTCCTGTAAGAGCACTCCGGTCTACCAACCAGTTTCTCTTAGATGTCCCCAGATCCAAAATGAAATCCAGAGGTGATCGGGCTTTTGCGGTTGCTGCTCCAAAACTGTGGAACAGTTTACCTGAGAAAGTAAAGACCGCTCAGACTGTTGACACTTTTAAATCTTCACTTAAGACTCATCTCTTTTACTTGGCATTTGATCCTCGCAGAATCTGAGATCAAATTTTGAGCAGATTTTATTGTTGTTGTGTATTTACTGATAGCTTTATTATGTTTAGTGGCACTAGATGCATTTTACTCTGTTTTTTTTATTATTTTTTTTTTAACTGTACAGCACTTTGGTCGACTTCGGTTGTTTTTATGTGCTATATAAATAAAATTGACATTGACATTGACAGCCATCCACCCATTCATACACACATTCACACACCGGTAGCGGTAGTCTGCCATGCAAGGCACCAGCCAGTCCTACCGGAAGCAACTCAGGGTTAAGTGTCTTGCCCAGGGACACAACGACATGGTGTGAGAACTCGGGATTCGAACCTCCAACCTTCGGATCGGTTGATCATATAAATTTCTATGTTTTCTTATCTCCTCTAAGAGCCTCTCTTCGAAATTTGTCTCCATTTTCATTCACAAAGCGGGGAATGCCGTCTGTGTCGCACAAAAAAAAGTTAGATGTGAACACAATTCCGGGCACACAGTTCCGTGCCGTTTATTGTGCGACACCGCGTTTGCGTACACAGTCGTAAAAATTGAGCTTTGCACGTACATGCCCGTACATGCGGGGATACGCTTGTACCTCTGCGTACGTACGTGCGTACCTCTGCGTACAGACATACGCGGAGGTAACGTAGCATGCAACACAGAGGTGTTCTCCCTCCTCCCCCGCCCCCTCAAGTGACCTCTGGGAAACACTGCATGTGGTGTGGAGTTGTTGTAGGTAACCAGGAAAACCCGGAGTGGACTTTTACTGGTTTGAGTATTCTCCTATTAATCAAGTGGAATGATTTGTTCACAAAGAAATAGAAACGGTGCTGCTGGGTGAACTAATTTTCCATGATAAATGTTGGGGGGGGGGGTCCAAGTGAGTGGGGACATGTCCCCTTCACATATAATTGTTGCAATGCCTATGGGTTCCTCTGTTGTCCTATGTTTACCTGAAATCTCTTTGACCTGTCAGCAGAGTTTCTGATTCTTCCTTGGCTGATGTTTCATCTTTTAGGCAGGCTGGAGTCTTTTTTTTTCCAGCTGTTTTATTGTTTGCTAGTTTAGAAAAAAAATTGTCAGACAGACGAGTGCTTGAGACGAATACTTTCTAATCGTAAACTATTCATGTGTACGTAACAACTGATATCCATTCTTTAACCTATTATTACGTAGCTCTCGGCTTTGAAAGTCCTCTAAAGCTTTAGATGTTTTTAAAAACATTCACTAAAACTTATTTTATGTATCTTTACCCCACAAAAATAAAGGTGTTTGTAAAATTTAATCCTCTACGGTATTTTCGTTGTCACAGTAATTACAGTTTTTTTTTCTCCGCACGACAGTCATAGCAGTTTAAAAAACATTATGATAATTGGCAATTCTTGAAAATCTCGGCACGGTGTGTGCATGCTTGAAGGCCTACACAAAGCTTCCACATGTCACGTCATGTCTTAATGCTGTTTTTTAAGAACACATGAATCCCATGAGCTCAACTGATGAGCTAAAGAAAAATCAAAACGTGTATACTCTGTTTGGTTTTTCTTCACTAACACAGTCTTTTTGGTAATAATAATAATAATTTAAAAAAAACCATAGTTGCTAATTTGATTTATTCACTGTCATTTACAGGAACTCAGTTATAAATTCACCGTTCAGTGTTGTAGCACCGTATCTATTTGGCAACCAGTGAACTTCTAATTTCTTTTTTACAATCTCTCACACTCATGTTGCATAATGTGATCGTTCATTTTTTTTGTGTGGTGGTGAAAACATCTCCCAAAGACAGATGTGGCCATTTGTCACAAGGTAAAAGTGGATTAAAAAAGTGATTTGCAAGAAAATCGAAAATCTCTTTCCCAAAACATTTTGTCTGTTTGCAACAAACCAGAGAAGGAAGGATCCTGAGCAACTTATGATGTTTTGTTTTCTCACCTGGCTTTCCTTTCCTGTTTTCTTCTCACAGTGTCCCTGCATGGTGTGTGACTGTTCACCCTGTGTCCCTGTGTTTATATTTGCATGCTGATAATAAAACCCTCCCTCCTTTGGGTGCAGAGATAAGAGCTCCTGATTGCAACAGGTTGTAATGTGTAGTTTGCGCTCTAAGCATTAGTGTCCATGCGAGGCGTATAAAGGCCTTAAAGGAGCTTCCTGATTTGACGTGTTGAAAAGTTGTCCTCTACAGAAGCCATGCAGTGACACAAAATGTAAGAACTTTCCTGGACTGCAGGCTATAAGGATGAGGATGATTACCGTACTCAGCTCCCCAGAGGCAAATCTGTGTGTGTCATCATCATTACGTTGAACTGGGAACAAGAAGCTCGTCATGGTTGCTTAGGAAGAAAATAAGGAACAAAGTGGGTGGAATTTAACATAAATGTGATTAATTTATTGTTAACCTGCTTCGTTAAAAACAAACAGTGGCACGATGATCAGATTTATAAGTAGGACATCCCAGAATGCTACGTCACCATCGCGTGCCACAAAGCTACTTAAAGTCTGGGAAAAGTTAAACAGTTGCGTACCTTTTTAAAATATATACATATTATTTTTTTGCCAGAATTTAATCTCCAAGTTGGAAAAAGCTCCCCAAGCTATACAGTTCCAAAAACTCTGGCTTTGTTGGAATAATGTTGTGGCAAACCCGCGTGTTTACATAGCTTCCCACTGCGGTAAACACGGATCAGAAACAGAGTCTGACAGCTTTTGAACTCCCACCACCCACACTGTCTCACAAAGGGCAGGATGCGGTTGAAAAGACAACTCAAACTGGGCGCAGTTGGTTCCCACTAACTCCATTTTGTGTGACTGGTTCGAGTCTAGTGTTTCACAAAAAAACCCACACGTTGTTTGTTTCACTCGTTGCCCTGGTGATTGTGGCATCTCTCATGGGCTGACCTGAATAGACGCTCCGGGGGCCGTGCCGGGCAAAGCTTAATATGATTTATCTCTGTTCAATAAGTGAGATTAGAACGGATCAGAAACGTTGTGGTCTCGCATGGTGGGGATTTGCCGTGGCGAAGAAACGACCGTTTGACCTCGGACGCCTTAGTGCACATTGTTATCCGTTTAAATACCCTGATTCTTGTCATTAGGGTCAAAATTAGGCCACGCTCGGTGCTGAATGTTCAAGTGGAAACTCTACCCAGCGTGGAGGAAGGCTGGACTGTCTGCATGTGGCTTTGCGAGTCTTGTTTCTGGAGTGACAGAAATGGAGGGAGACTAAAAGAGTTCATCCTGAAACAGATGGAAGGGCTGGGAGCTGTTGGTGTCTGCAGGCAGGGTGTTTCTTCTCTACTCTGTTAACTATTTAATATAGGTACGTGTTACTGCCGTCTGATTGCTTTACAACCTGTTGGCACCAGACGGTCTGCCTCAGATAAGACTTCCACCTGTGTGTTCAACGTTTGATAGGGCTTAAAAAAAATAGCACCTTACGGGTACGAAGGGAGGTTTTGATATCCGTCTCCTGAGTCAGAACGGTCAGGTTCTTTACACAGACGTGCAAGAAGGTATTTGTAAAGGACTGCATGCTAATGTTCTGACAGCACAATGTGTGATTCATGTTTTTTTTTTTTAAGAATAATGAGTTATATCCAACCCAAGAAAAAAGTGAAGAGGTTCAGAGTGGAAAAGTTCAAGAAATCACTGCTTTTCACAGAACTGAGTCGCGTAGCGCGCTCAGCCATTCGTCAGATAATCGCGGGGCAACACCGAGGGTTTGTCATCTGTGACTGGTTGGACCTGATCTGTCACTTGTATATCTGTCCTCTTGTTGAGCACAGAGGGTGGGGTTTACCCCTGGCCTGTCTGAGCAGAGGAGTTAAAATAAGAAAAAAGATTCACATGGAACATCTTTGTCTGTGTAGTTGCACATCTACTTGTTTTTTTCTCCACAAGAAAATAAAGATTATATATTGATCACATCTGAATCCAACTAAAGATTCTTGGTTTAGTGGAGCGCATAGTCAAAGCTGTTTGCTCACCCTAATGGATGGATAACACAATTACAGTTTTTTTTTTTGAAAGGCTCATTTTCTGGCTTCATGGCACGCTTTATCTCCATCTTCTTGATGCATGAGATGAATCCTGCATGCACTCACTGAAGGAAGAAAAAAAAAAAACAGGTCAGTTAATTGTGCAACAACTTGGCACACAGATGGCCGCGTGTGCCAAATCATGCACTGAAAGCACCTGTGTGCAAAGTTATTAGACGTTCGAAACTGTTACGTGATCTGATTGCATGGGCACAGGGGAAGCTAGTTGTAGGGTGTTTAACATTGTGCAATTTTTATGATTTGTACGTTAATTGAGTCAAACTTGGCCTCTTATGTAAATATTGGAAGAAGAAAAAAAGAGAAGAAAACTAGAAACGTCAAACAGGTAAGTCAGGATTTATGACAGCAGAAAAATGCGTGGCTGCAAGGTTAACC
Source organism: Garcialebias charrua (assembly GCA_038048925.1). Taxonomy (NCBI): domain Eukaryota; kingdom Metazoa; phylum Chordata; class Actinopteri; order Cyprinodontiformes; family Rivulidae; genus Garcialebias; species Garcialebias charrua. Next base: position 11,908 of record JBBPBX010009183.1, on the reverse strand, counting down.
CAGTGTTGTACAGGCAAAAACAAACACACTGACTTCCCCTCCCTCGCATTTCACCCATCATTATGTGCCTCCTAACCCCTGGACTTGAGTGCATGTGTTTTCATCACCTGTGCAAATACTGCAAACTGTCTGTGTGTGTGTGTGTGTCATATGACTATGGTTTACAAACAGTCTGCCTACCGTTACCGGACACCGGAGCTATTCTGGCCTCCTCTTCCGACGCACGCCATCCTCAGTGTCCGGTCTCCATGTGGAAGTCTGCAAGCCAAGGTCACCAGGTCACATTCCTCCAGCTCTTTGGCATTCTGCCTCGGGGTTCAAGTAGCATGGAAGAGTGTGTTTGTGTGCAACGTGTGTGCGAGTTGTTTGTCTTTCCTGCAGCAAACTGCATTCTGTCAGAGGGGAAGCGCTGTCGCTCAGTTCGCCATGGACAACACACACACACACACACACACACACACACGGACACACAGAGTTGTAAAAGTGTGCAGAAAAGCTGTGTTTGTGCAGACTTCCAGGCCTCGGTGTACAGCCGACCTTTGAATGTGGCGCTGTACAGGAAGGGGATCAAAGCATCTCTCGCCACACATGCACTATTGACAGGGCTATGAGAACCTGCTGTTTGCTCGAGGGTGGACAGCGATCCCTCGGGATCAGTTGCAGACAAACATATTTTACGTCAAACTGGTTGATTTAGTCTGTGTTTTTGACGCCTGAGAACACTGCGGAAGTGCAGGAAGTTCAGTCCATCGTTTCATTTTTACAATATTTAGCAGCAGTGGTTATTATTGATCCACATATCAAGTAACAACTTCAATTTCTGTCTTTATATTTAGCTACTTTTACATCTTGATGGACCATTTGTGGATAAACACATCACTTGAGTACCTGATTACTTAACATTAATGTGAAAGTACAATGTTTGACTTGATACTGTATGTGCAGTGATAGTATTTTGTGAAATATTCACAGTTTTAAGTAGATGATAAAAGTAGATGGCAAAAACCTGAGTGAAGAAAATACAGAGAAAATTCTTTAAGTAATTCAATTGAAGATCTTTGTGAGAGTCAAAGAGAATCATAGACTAGGATTTAATATGAAGAATAAATTGGGGTGGTGGTGGGGGTTGGACTTTGTTGTATTATGAACAATGAAGTTTGTGTTTTCAGTATTGGACATTTGCGTGTCCCAATTTATTATCCAGTTCTGTTTTCAGACAGATTTCTGGACCATTTTCCATGAACTTTGTTGAGGATTTTTAAGGAATGATTGCGTCACTGCTCATCTTGCCCCATGTGGAGCAAAAATTATACAAATTATGATACTTATGCCATCGTGTTTACAACTGAGGTGTAGTTATCCTGTTGAAAACCCATCTCTTTAAAAACCTGCTGCGGGAGGTAAACATTAGTATTTTATGATAACTGCTGTTTGATAAATATTTGACCGAACACACTTGAATCAATGTGCCTTTTGAACTATATGATACCTTTGCCTCATTCTCATTGCTAAAAGATAATTGAGTTGTTTTTTCTTTAATAAAAATATTATTGATGGTTTATCTATTATTTATTTGCAGGACAATTATTATTATTATTTTGAATCTGTCAAGTTTTAGGGCCAGTTTTCATGAAAAGCAAAATTAAACAGAATCAGAAACATTTCAATTTCAAAATAATCAAAATGTCGAGTTTTACTTTAGAATAAAGTAAAAACTTTGCTAAATGTTATACTTTTGCGTATTAATAAAATATACTTCAGATTGTTGACGGTGACTATTTATCATGACTGCATTACTTTTTTAAAATTAAATTACCACATTTTTCACACTATAAGGCGCAACGGATTATAAGGCGCATTAAGCTAAACAAGTTCATTTTGACAGATTTTTGAGCGCCGTGTACCGCATAAAATCAGTTCGAGGTCAGTAAGGACAACCATAATTCATATAAGATGCATCGGATTATAAGGCTCACTGTATATTTTTGAGAAAATTAAATGATTTTAAGTGCGCCTTATAGTCCAAAAATACGGTAAACATAAAAAAATGAAAGAAAACAATGAAGCACATACAAATTCAGCTTCTATTTGTGCGACAGCTGAACCAGGAACACACACAGTACCAATAATGACGCTTTAGAACTGACTTCTTTTTTTTTTTTTACCATAAAATAAAAAAAGATCAGGTAATCCAAAGATAACCTTTATCTTATTTCCTGCTCACCATCTGGAAAAGACAGATATAATAAATGGCTTCAGAGGATGGCAAACAACTCATTTTAGGTACGTGATGAGAACAAAAACAAAGGCTTCTCTCCCTCAATAACTGAGATTACAAAACGTCATAACCTGCACAATAAACATGCCCCTTTGCTGCTGACAGACTAAACACAAATGATGCCGTTAGAAGTTATTCTGGATAACTCAAACATATTGTATTAGCCAATAATTTAACAAGGACAAGGATTTACCATAGGTTTAAACTTAGAGGTTAAACACATGTTAATGCAAATGTTGGTGGATTAAATGGATGAAAACTCAAACAGTAATCCTCTATTAACTAAACACTGTTCTGATGATGAACAAAAGCATTGCTTTGTCCAGCTGAGAGACAAATTGCCATCTAATCTTTGGAGCAGGAGTTTGAATTCCTTCCATCTTGAAGTAATTCTATTTTCTCAGCTTTGGATTGTCTGGGAAAACCAATACATCTGGGAATCAAGACTTAACACACAGTAAGAAAAACATCTGTCTCAACTTACAGCTGCAGAAAAAGCATTAGGAGACAGATACTGTACAGTGGTGATAAACACCGAGAAACATGAATTGTGGTCCTTTGTACAAACGTGTTGCTTTTATTCATCCAATGTACAGCTGCTTGAACATAAAGGAAGTCCTTAGTGGGTTCTTTATAAAAATAAAAATAAAGATTTGATTTCTGCTCCGTTTCTTAGGAAAAATTTACTGTATTTTCCGGTGTATAAGTTGCACCTTTTTGCATGAATTTGCAAGTCCTACGACTTATACACTGAAGCTACTAACATACGTTTTGTTTCCCATATTTATAACCCAATTTTTGACTGACATTTGAAATGCTCATTCATAGACATACCTAAAACGTAACTAAAACAGTTGAGACAAAGACTTTACCAACTTTTCATTGAGGAAAGAGGCCAAACATTACATTGCCTGTGTGAATGAGTGACAAGATGTGAAATATCTAAATCTGATGCTGAAAACAAAAATGAGAAAAAGATCTTTAAAACTCACTTAACTGAAAGAGGACACAAAATCATCTCTCAACAAATAGAAAAATGCTGATAGCAAGTCCAGAGTTGTAAGATTATTCAAATGGTCATAGAATGGTTCACAGCAACTAAAACCCTCTCTTATCTTAGATGTTTATGCTCAGATCAGAACACTGAAATGGGATTAGAAAGACAATGTTCTCCAAGTAAATTCAAAATTTCTGCCATTTAAACAAAATAAAATCATGTAGGCCAAAATATTGTCATTTGTAAATAGCATTAGCAAAAGTTTTAATACTTTGCCATTGATTTGTTTTGTTCATTACAAATTAAGTCACCGAACATGATGGGTTTAGTTGCATTTAAAGCTGCAGTCTGCAGTTCTGTAGTGCAGTCTGTAAGTTGTCTAAAAATATATTTTTAAAGGGGACCAAAGATGCAAAATTCACTTTTTAATGTTTTTTTTTTACTCAACTTTGGTTATGTACTTCTTAAAAAAACAGTCCTAGGGCCAAAAAAATGCACCCAGTGGTATATTTACTCTAAGTATATTTATTTTTCAGTGATATAAATGTCTCGTTTTCAAATCCTGGCGCTTGTGATGTCACAAGCGCCAGGACAACCCACCCCAACCTGAGTCCAGCCCCTCACCTAGCAACCCCTGGTGATGCTCCACCCACTTCAGTATAAAAGACGTCACGGTTGTTTTTCCTGAGTTCATCTCAGAGTTCGATGTTTCGTTGTTGTTAAAATGCAGTACCGCTAATAACTAATTATCTATCAGTAAAAACGAAAAAACTTATTTACGGGCTCTTAAATCAACCGGACGACTGCTCACGGACCATATCCGTTCAGCGCCGGATGTGGTCCGTGAAAAAAAGCGGTCCCCGCTAGAGAGAGCGTGTATAGCAGTTAGCAGCCAGTGTGTTACTCTGCAGCCTTATTGCTTGTTTTCGAAGAGTCAGACGAAGAGTTTTTAACATGGAGGGTGAACTTATGGATGTTTCTCAGCGGCCTACGCGACGCGTCAGCGCCTCATTTGCCCTGCCCAAAATGGCGTCTGCCTCTGGGTCTGACTCAGGGTCCCCTTTGGAGGGCGGAGTTAATGTAAACAGATTTTTGAAGGGCGTGGCCTTCAGAGCTCATTATCATAAACAGCCTGTTCAGAACGGAAGTCAGAAAAGGCACAACTAGAAAGGGGATATTTTATTATCTAAGAATTATTTTGTGCATTAAATTGAATGAACATGGTCTGGATAGCCCACAGACATACCATAAAAATTTATAAAACCAATATTTGGTCCCCTTTAACATATTTCTTCACTCTGTCACTATCTCCTGACAGACTGATGTTAGACAAAGTAATCTCTGAAAAAAACTATAGTCCCCTTGCTTCTCTAAAAGCATTTCTAAAAAGCCACAGTGACCCGCCGTTAACCAGCCAATAAAAACAGAGTTTTTAACCAGCCAATAAAAACAGAGCTTCTCACTTCTCACGCTCCTAACCCACGCCCCCGCCTGTCCCAGCCCGCAGCGGCCGCGCAGGTTCTCGTTCAAAGGATTGCAAAGCGATGCAAAACTGTTTTGTATGTGACACAAATGTATTAAATTCCCCTTCTTCATCCCTGATCTGGACTTTTCTTTTGTTTTTTTGCCAAAAGTCAAGTGATCGCTTCCTCCTCCACTGACTCATGACAGAAACATTGAGGAAATGAATGAATTTGTCACGAGCGAATTAAACTCATGTCCAACGTGGCTGCGCGAGGCTCAGTAGATTTCATGGTGTTCTGGTGTGCTGGACCAGCGCTCCCTGTTTTTATTTTATTTTTTAGAACGTTTTATTAACATATAAACACAGAACTTCGCAGCGGCTGACAGGACATGCAGTGGAGGCGGAGCATTCGGAAGCAGAGCTGAATTTCACCGAGAGCAAGAGGGAGAAGAGCCATATATGGCTCTGAGGGGGAGGGACCAGAAACGTGTCTCTGTTCAAAATTTTCCTAAGTTCCAGCGTGTTCCAGAAATTACATATAGCACCTTTAATTTAATTGTTTTAAATATTATTTGGATCAAGAGAACCCAAAAACTCCACAATTTATTCCAAACTTAAACCTGCAACCATTTATAATAATTAAAATTTGAAAAATGTCTGCTCATGGCCGTACTCTATTCTGATCAATTTTATTTTCTTGTGCCAGTTTAGTCCAACCTATTCCCAATTTCTGAATGTATACTGAAATGCAGAAAGCGATAAAGTATGAGATTCAAGTTCTGGTGGAATCCAGTTAGTTTTTATGATATGCAAACTTCCTGAACATCAATAAGGCTAAAACACAATCTTTTGTTTGTTCTACCAAACATCTTGAGCCAAATAAAAAAAGAATAACACTGATGTGTTGCATACGAAAAAAGAACAGTGAAGCCTGAATCCGTGGCTTGAACCTGTTTCCTTGAGATTCCTGGAGTCCTGTTCCCTGAAAGTCCAAGAAATCCTGCCGGAAATCCAACATGAGGCAACAGGCTGCCCCCCTGACACGGCAGCGCAGTGTGAATAAGTTCACAGAGTGAACATGGCCATGGCTGACAGACAGACTGAGTCAGCGCCACATTCCAGTGGAGTCAATCTACCACTTTAACCCCAACACACACGCACCCCTCTACACATGCACGCAAGCACACACACATGCATCACCTCAATATGCTCTTTATCTCTCGTTTAAACACACACAGAGGCCAGTGCGCAGATACATCAGTTTTATATTAACTGCTGTACTTTGACAAAACATCTCCACGCAGGAACAAACCCCCTTTTTAATGAGTTCAACTTAGAGTCAGCTCAGTTACACAATGACTGCCAAATGCAAATCACTGCTTTCATCTTACAGCTACGGTCTAAATTTAAATGTGCGGCTCAAAATATTTT
>JBBPBX010009182.1:8758-60644 GCA_038048925.1 Garcialebias charrua | reverse complement strand
GACCATGCCAACAACATCTGTTTAGGAAAATTTGATAACCAAAGAGGAAGTTTATATATTTTAAAATCACACAGAAGTACATATTAAGGCCTCCAATAGAAAAAAAAAACATTTGGGTATAAATTTCCACGTAGATGTAGGGTGAGTTGAAAGTGGAGAAAGTTTAAACCACCAGACTCAAGTGTTCATAATAACAGATTTCTTCACATAATTCGTTTTATTTTTCCATATAAAATTGAATAATAACTTTTCAATGGCGGTGCAGATTTGCTTGTCGACTGCCAGAGGGATCGCTGTGTATGTGAGACGAGACAATCCCTCTACCTTCATTAACAATATTCTTCCTTTCAGAGATCTATTTGAAGCCATTGGTTCAGTTTATTTCTTGATTTGTCAATATCAGGTTAAAGTTTTCAGAGCATCGATCTATCAGTTTTTTCATTACTGTAATCCAGAGGTAGGAGAGTTTGTTTTTGATTGGAATGTCATAAATCATTATATTGTTGCAGGAAAAAGTGTACGTTTCTCAAGCAGAGTCCAAGCTACAGATAATATGTCTATATAGCAACGGGAACTTGGATGGCTATTTTTTATTTTTTTGAATAATTTGGAAGCCTATATGTGGCTGGCTGGTAGAGCACTTTGAAGTCCATTTAAATGAAATGACAAAAAACAACAACAAAAATCCACCTCAGCTAATGTTCTTTGGGTGACTTTGTTAGTTTGCATTTTTGTTGTTGTTGTATATTTTAAATCTACATTTTCCACCTTTAATGTTAGTTAAACTATATAAAATAAATAAATAAATAAATAATAAGATAAATATTGTTATTAACTGATTTTTATGTATGTGAATGTTTCTGGACTTCTGTTGGCGCTTTATTGTAACTAAACTGAATTTTAACCGAACTGCGCATGCTCCGCACGAAAAATTTCAAAGCCGGAAGAGAGCCTGCTCTTATTTTGAAGAACCGGAAAAGGCGGAGACATTTCGTCCATGTTTTTATGTAGACGGTCAGCTTCCATCTTCTAGAAAAACATCGGTTTTGAGAGACAAAAACAGCCATCATGGGAGCTGTTCTGGGACTGTGTTCCATGGCGAGCTGGGTCAGTACTCTCTTCATGAACTAGTCAGAGTGTGGTTGTTGTTAGCTCCTTATTGTTATTGGTTGAAAACGCCGAGCTGCAGAGAAACAGAAAGCAGTCCGTGACGCAGATATTTAGGACATGTTGTCTGTTCATCGTGTTGGTATTCTGCCAGTATTTTAACCGAGTCACGTTTTATTTGATCTTAATGAACTCATGTGTTTGTGACGCCAACACATCAGACAGCCTGTTAGCATGTTGACGTAAACATGTCATGTTCCTGTCAGCAGACATTACGGTAAACTGAACCAACCACAACAAGTCCACTCCTCCGTCAGACGGACAGATCTGATTTAATCCTGGACCACATCTCCCACAATGTTGATCTAAACCAGACTAGTACAGACTCATCTCTGATTAAATTAATAAATAACACGATACTTAATTCAAAGTGCCTTTTATTAGACAATCCAACCAGCCTCCAGGGGCTGATACAACCAGGTGGTCCTGTTCTTCATAGGTCCATTCAGGGACAGCAGGTGGATCAGATGATGATGGGGGAGTTCAGTTCTGAATGATGTAACCGCTTTTAGAGATCTCTTCCAGTGAGGGACGAGGACAACCAGTGATGTTTTGGTCAGTTGTTCTCCTCTGCAGAAGTACAGCCTCCACCCAGACTGTGAAGACAACACAGTGCATGGGCGGGTGGCCAGCAGCTGTGGAAGCAGACCTCAGGACATGCAGGCATTGTTGGGCCTTCATCCCAGCAGCTGTGGTGTTGGTCGACCAGGTGGGGGTGACAGAAATGCTCATCGTCGGTGGGGAATAGTGGTGGTCATCGCCTCATTTTCTAAAATCAACGTTTGTTTTCTCAGTATTAAAAGGGAAGGTGTCAACTGAATGCCAAGTCACCAGTCTCTGGACCTCGTCCCAATACGCCCCCTCATCACCTGATACCCCTACTGTGTCATCCACAGATTTTTTGATGGTGTTTCTAGGATGGTGTGTGTGATGTGTTTGACCAACACAGAGAAGGGCTCAGCACACAGCCTTGGTGTGGACTGATCGTAATGTCGCTGTCTGTGACATGATGAACTAGGAGAACAAAACTTTTCAAATGTCTTCATGCTCCTTGAAGTTTTACATATTTGGTGACATTACAACCAAAAACTTGTAGGATTTTCCAATATTTTAAAGCACTATTGTTGGATTTTATGTGGCTCACAGTCAGTCTCAGCTGTGGAAGAAGACGGCTAAAGCATTAGCCATCTTTTTAGCCGCTAAGGACCGTGTCTTTAGCGATATGATAAACTGCTGGTCATTAATGTCTCCACTTCTCTCTGCTCCTCTCATAAAGTTCAGCACCGCTAAATGAGCTCAGACCCGTGGTTTGTTTTAAGGAAGCTGCAGGCTGTAAAAACACTCGGTTCTACTGTTTCTCCGCTGTTTAAATGGTGAAAAAGATTTGTAGTTCTGCCCTTTCGTCAGGACTATTTTCAGCGTTATCTACAGAAATCTTTTTTCTGCCATCATCTGACAATCTAAATCAAAATTAGCTCAGAAAAAAACATTGTTTTTTTTTTCTCAGTAGCTAGAGGCTCTTCATATCTGTCGTGTTTACTTGTGCTAAAAGTCTCCGCCCACTTCCTGCTGGCAGGAAGGAGGGGGCGACTGAGGGGCTGATTTGTGTTCAGTGAGGGAGAAGGAGTGGGGCAAGTGGGAGAAAGAAGGCAGCAGGAGGATTTTCAAGTATAAAACTATATTGTTTATATCGAGACAGTCTCAACTTACATCACAAAAAAAAAGGATCTTGATATTTTAAAAATATCGAGATATCGCCCAGCCCTAATAGCCACTATCATCGTGGTCTTCCCCCTTTTCTTATCTAAAGAATAAGGGCCGCACTCTTAGGAGCTGCAGCCACGTACACTCCGCCCATCTTTCAGACGACTGTACGGAATATAATTTCGATGTACTTCATTGTGCAATGACACTAAAGCTTATTCTGATTCTGAATGTTTCCAGAGGGCGTTCTCGTGTATACAGTTTAAATAGTGAGCTGCTGCTGCTGCGTCTTCTTTTACCTGCTTTGTACTTGATCAAGTATTCACTAAAGATGCACCAAGAAATGGACCTGTGACTGGCACCGGCCCACATTCCGTCTGACCGGCCATCACTGGCGATTACAGAATATCAGCAAGACAAATAACTGTCAGTCCAGTGTTTCCCCTAGTTAATAGGCATGTAACGTACAAGTGGGTGTACCGAACCGTTTCGGTACAGCACGTTCGGTTTGGTCCACCTGCGTACCGTTTCGGTTATTTTTTCACTCATTGAACGTTATTAACGAGGGAATATATGCACCGCGGAACTAAATTTCCTGGGCACGTTTCAGCACGGAGCTATTATCGCGCAGCACGCTAAGCACCCGCAGCATTTAGCTGTTAGCATGTCGTGTACTGTCTCCTGTTTGGGAACGTAATGGCTTTTTTGACGAGCACACATTCAAAGCTGTGTGGACGTCTTAATGTCTGTAGGCTGTACACCGCAAAGTAAACAAAACTTTTTTAATAAATCGAAAACCTGAGACAAAACCTGCCTGACTTTATGAAGGTTTGCAGGTTGTCCCTCTGTAAAAAAAAAAAATAGAAACAGAAAACAAACATTCTTTGACCAAATTTACTATTTTTCCACATCAGATTCATTAAAAACACTAATGTGGTTTTGGGTTCTTGAACACCTGAGGGCCCGGGGCCTCGGTTCAGACTGATGGAGTTCTTTGTGTCCACAGATCCCGTGCCTGTGTGGCACTGCCCCCTGCCTTCTGTGTCGCTGCTGTCCCAGTGGAAACAACTCCACTGTGACTCGCCTCATCTACGCCTGCCTCCTGTTGCTGGGGGTGGCGGTGGCCTGCGTCATGTTGATGCCCGGCATGGAGGGGCAGCTGAAGAAGGTGGGCTGAGTCATCTTTACACACACACACACAGCTACCGTAAGTTTGACGTTAACAAACACTCAGACCAGGACCTTCAGTGAGCAACATGCAGTCCTCTGAGGAACGTGGGTTTGATTTTTAGACCGTGGAAACATCACGCCAACATGCCCTGTGATGGACTTGATCAGATCACTTCAAAGTTAAATAGTAATAAAAGTTAAAACCTGTCTGACAAAGTGAAATAGACCAAAACATTCTGGAAAGCTAGACATCATCAAAGTCAAAAAGTCAAAGTCAACTTTATTGTCAAAACTGCGATGTGTACAGGACATACACAGGATTTAAATTTCATTTCACTCAGACCCCTGGTGCAACAATAACCATTTAAACACTAAAACCTTTAATAAACATTAGCATAAAATGAAATAATAAAAGTGTAATAATAAAAGTATAATACTGTCCTGAGTTTAGCATAGTAGTATAACAATATAAAAAGTATATCTCTAAAATAAAATGAAGGTTATGACATTGACATTTGTAATAAAGTGACAAAGCAGCATATGAAGTTTATGTACACAGTATATGTATGAAGTCTTTGATATTGGTATAGAGGTAAAGTGCCATATGCAATAAGGCTAGGAAAAAGAATATATATATCAGCAGTAGTGATAAATGTAGATGTAAACAGTAGTGATAAATGTAAACAGTAGTATGACTATAGGCAGTAATGTAACACAAACAGTAGTGCAAATTGAATGAGCACATGACCGTGTGTTGAGTGTATAACCTGTTTGACACAGAGTCGTGTTAAAAAAATCTTTGTTGTGTGGTAATGTGTGAAAGTTTTTTGTGTTAAGGCGGTACATCATCCAGAGAAATTCAAAAACACACAAGGTCTGTCAGTCTGGAAAATGATTTAAAGCAATTTCTCTAGCTTTGGGACTCCAGCCGTTATCCACACGTGATGAAAACATGGAACGGTGGTGAAGTATCCTGAGAAGCCGGTCGACCAAAATTAGTCCTAGAGTGCAGCACCGATTCATTCAGGAGGTCACAAGACACCCCAGAACAGCATGTTTGGTGTGTCTGGACATGGTCAGCTCCAGCCATGCTGAGTGGAAAGTTAGAGGATCTGTTTGACTGAGGCTGGATCACCATGGTAACAGTCAGGTTAACCCCCGAGTCTGTTCATTCTAATATCTCACATTGAAAAAAAATGGAGCTGCAGCAACATTTATATGTTGTTGGTCTGACATTACTCAGACATTCTGCCGTAAGTCAGCGTCCTGCATTTAGGTCCTAATGAAGTAAATACCATCGTTTGAATTTTCAAATTTAACATGTTTTTACGCCTCCCGTTAAAAAAAAAGAGATCTGTGATTTCAGTGGGATCTGCCTGGTTAAACTAAAGGCCCCAGTATAGCTCTGCGTTCGGCCGCTCGACGCCGTTCGAACGCAGAGGCACAAGCGTTCGAACGCGGGCACGAATGCGCCAAGCTCAAATTTTACGACCACGAACGCAAGCGCGTTGTCGCACAATAAACTGCCCGGCGCCAGACTGTTTTGTATGCGACACAAATGTATTAAATTCCCCTTCTTCATCCCTGATCTGGCCTTTTCTTTTGTTTTTTTGCCAAAAGTCAAGTGATCGCTTCCTCCTCCGTTGACTCCATGACTAAAATGATGAGAAATGAATAAATTTGTCACGAGCAAATTAAACTCTGGTCCAACGTGGCTGCGCGAGGTTCTGCAGATTTCCTGGTGTAATGGTCTGATATGTGGGCAACAGGACCAGCGCTCCCTGTTTTTAGTTTATTTTTTAGAACTTTTTATTAACATAAACAGAACACTGCTGCGGCAGAAGCTGCCGCTCTCGCCTTTTTTTCCCCCACCCGACCTGCCAATCAATTCAGTAGGCGTGTCAGCAAATGACCAATCAGCGACCTCAATTTGTTCCGTAGGTAAACGCTCTGCCCTGCAGCTGCTCAAATGACGTCAAGAATTTGGTGCGAAAACGCTGGAGCCTCACGCTGAGCTATGGGAGTGAACTGTCTGCGTACAGTGCGCGCGCACGGACCGGCGGCGGCCGGACGCAGAGCTATACTGGAGCTTTAAGTTAAATAAATAGATTCTAGTAAATATATCGACTGAAAATTTATTATTTTAACTAAAAATCTTAATGTTGTGCCACTAAGAAGCTGAATGTAGACACATTGTGGACGTTTACTGGACAAAATGTGTCTTCAGTGATAAAACTACTAAAACTTCACACTGAAAGAATGTTTTTGTCTTTGTATAACTTTGTTACATTTAACAAAGTTCACACGTGTGTGATTTGAAAATAATATTGGCCAACGCTGCATTTTAAATGTTTCAGTGTTTTAGTGTTTAAATGGTTACTGTTGCATCGAGGGACTGAGAGAAATGCAATTTCAATCCTGTGTATGTCCTGTACATATTGCAGTTCTGACAATAAAGTTGACTTTGACTTTTGACTTAGACTTTGATTTGACCAGGCTGATGCTGAAGTCCTGTGGAAGGAGCCAGGCTTGGCTTTTAAATGATTATTATTGAAATATAAAATGACATTATGTCACTGCAGCACGGTGGCTCAGTTGTTAGAGCTGTTGCCTCACAGCAAGATGGTCGCCGGAAGAGATGGATGGTTGTCATGTCACCTGTTGCGTGTTTATGTTTCATGAAATTTTTGACGACAATTGAACCCTGCACTCCCTGTCGTCTTCCCTCCTGACTCCTTGGGGTTACATCAGGGCCCCCCCCCACCCCCACCCCCGGTGGTTTAGAATAATAACAGTGACAGGACAGACTGCATGCAGCAGGGACTCCTCTGCTTCTAAGATGTTTGAATAATTATCCTTCATAATACAGAAGTGGGCAGTTAAGTGAAATGAAGAAGTAGCTCCACCTGACACATCTGATTCTGTTTTCTCGTAGTTACTGAGGAGGCAGCTGCAGATCATTTTAGATGTTACCAGGACTAAAAAGGAATTTCCTGTGCACTGTAAGACACTGATGCACTGTAATGCTTTGAGGTGTGCACAGAAAAGATTCAATCGTTTTAAAGCCTCTAAGATATCTGAGTTGCAATGCAAATATACTTTCAATAACTGGATTCATTTTTATAAATCCTGTCAAGCTGTAGATGTTCACAAACAGTGACCAGATGTTTCTGGAGAAAATGTTTTGTTTTTACTGTCAACATTTAAATAAGCAGAAAGATCTCAACTAAAAGATAAGAGAGATAATCCAGAGACATTAAGAGGGTTCTAGTCCAGCAGAAGTGACGTAGACCGTCCACTTTTTACTTTACGGGTTCTCATTAGATCCTAAAAGTTTATTTTCTTAATTATAGTTCTTGACGAGAAGTTAGAATCTGATGAAATGTGTGTAAACAGAGCAGAGAGCTGTAAAACAACCCGGGTCTCTGATTCCCCGTCTTGTCTGGCAGCTGATGCTCCTCGATGCTCTCAGCCTCACTGATTATAGAGCAGACAGGTGTGACCCCTCCTCTGTTTTTTGCTCCTGTTGTAGATCCCAGGTTTCTGCGAGGGTGGGATTGGATCGTCTATTCCTGGTGTGGAGGGTCACGTGAACTGTGACGTGCTGGTTGGCTACAAGGCTGTGTACCGGGTGTGTTTTGGAATGGCCATGTTCTTCCTGCTCTTCTCCCTCATCATGATCAAAGTGAAAAGCAGCCAGGACCCCCGAGCCACCTTACACAACGGGTACGCCTGTTTCTAATCTAAATTCAAACATTCTGTGTGTCACATCACTACACAAACACTTATTTACGGTACTGTAATTTCCACACTATAAGCTGCTAATTTTTTCACGCGTTTTGAACACTGAGTTATACAATGCTGCAGCTAATTTATAGTTTTTTTTATTTTTTTTACGAGCTAACAAGCTTCATGCAGCCAAAACATTTAGCCTCGTTACACCGGGGCGCTCACATAGCTGCTCAGAACACGTCTCGTGATCATGTGGTAACACGTGATCCCTGGAGGCACACCAAAGTATTTGCAGCCGTTTTACAGGCACTGCTCGGAAAAAACTTTTACTGTACGTATTTGTGTACGGCATATTACCGGTACGTATTTAATTAAAAGTTTAAAAAATCTTTCTGTGTAAATATCTCATGTTACAACTTGAACACCTGCAGCTCATAGACGAGCTATATATGTACACATTTTTTTCTTTTTAAATTTAAAATAAATTGTAGCAGCTGCTGCTGCATCTTCGCGCTCATCTTTGATTGTCTATTAAATGGGCACGTGGTTGATTGCAGATTTATTCTTTCTCTTCATAAACCGAAGTCCATATGGCGAATTTTAGATGTAATTACTCACAAAATGAATCAAATAAGATGGTTTGACATAAACTAAATCTTTCAAAAAATGAAAGTTACACAAATACCAAAAGTCATAGCAGGAATGTCCTGAATGAGCTGAACGTTTTGATGGATGAATTGTGGAAATGGAACAAAAATTGAAATTTTTTTAAAAAAAATTTTATGAGCATTCTATGAACATTTTAACATTTAGCAGAAACCCTTCACCTGCCTGTCTAATTAGGACAGTTTGTGTCATATGTTATGTTTGTGTTTAGTTCCTGTTGGAGTTGCTGGTGTTGATTATCTGGAAAATATTTAGATTTCTGCTTTTGTTGCAGGTTTTGGTTCTTGAAGTTTGCTGCAGCTGTTGCCATCACCATTGGATCATTTTTTATTTCAGAGGGACCTTTCACCACCGGTAACTATTGCTCTGATTGTCCTCAGATGATATTAAATTGTAGTTTCAGGAGCTTTACTCTGGTTGAAGTGAGAGCTCATGGCTGTAACTGGGTGTATCCCACAGTGTGGTTCTATGTTGGGATGGCTGGAGCGTTCTGCTTCATCCTCATCCAGCTGGTTTTACTCATCGACTTTGCCCATTCCTGGAACGAGTCGTGGGTGGAGAAGATGGAGGAGGGAAACTCTCGCTGTTGGTATGCAGGTACGACATGTAAAGAAACAGGATGCAACACGTTTCTTCATTTTCTCGTAATATACTGGTGCCTACGGTACACATTTTGAAAGCTTTGTGTTGGTGTGTACCAGATGTTTGCCTACAATAAGTTGTCTTGTGTTTTCCCAGCTCTTCTATCAGTGACCGCACTGAACTACCTGTTGTCTCTGGTGTCCCTGGTCTTGTTCTACATTTACTACACCCACACTGATGGGTGCACTGAGAACAAGGTGTTCATCAGCCTCAACCTGCTCCTCTGCATCGCAACCTCCGTGTTGTCCATCCTTCCACAAATTCAGGTTCAGACTCTTTCCTACAAACAAAACATCACCCTTTAGGAAGACAGGGTGTCCCTTTGAGAAGACCGCATGTCCCGCCCCTTTAGAAAGACAGCGTGTTTATTTTCTAACTGATGGTGTTTGCTGTGTGTACAGGAGTCTCAGCCTCGGTCCGGTCTGTTACAGTCCTCCCTTGTTACCCTTTACACCATGTACCTGACCTGGTCTGCAATGACTAATGAGCCCGGTAAGGAAACCTGACTGCCTGATTCCACCAATATTGCAGCTTCATGTGCATCCTGCCTCTGGTCTTTAGAAACATGCTTTGTTTCAGTCAGAAGTCTAAAATACCACTGAATGTCTGAAACATGCTTCTGTCAGGACAACATTAAAGTGAAACTAAACCCAAATTTAACTTTTTTTAGCTGATAAACTCCCTAGAATGTGTTTAAAATGTTTCAGAGCAGTATTTCTGTGTTAATTTTCATAAAATTGTTCGTATTAGTTTAAATCGGCAATATTTGGTCTAAAAACGTGTTTAGGTAGTCCTATGGGTTGAACAGAGGTTATTGCACCCTAATTTCCTTATTTGTCTACGATTCGCACAGTGACGTATTTTCGCAAGCTTTCGTCACGGACGTGGTTCAAGCAGAGCCAATCCCCTGCGGAGATGACACGGTCCTCCCTCCAGTGCATACCTTATATGGAGTGCTACATTTCACTCCTGAAAAGCTCTGCAACAAAGCATATTATAGTTTTCGGAATGGCACTAGTTATTTGTGTATTGTAACTTATTTATTTTAGGAATGTTTTTCACTTCTTCGAAACTGTCTGGTTGTATATGTTTTAATATGGTGCGTTAGAGGAGCAGTGCATGAAAGCTGAGTTGGCTCAGTGGTGTAGACACTGGTTTTGAATACGGGAGACCCGAGTTCGAACCCCGGTCACGGAGTACTCTTTTTTTTTTTTTTTAAGCCTTTTGTTTTGGATAGGTCAGGTGGAATAGATAAATACATCTACAGTACATGTTTATTCTTTGTTGTTGCTTGGTTTATGTTGTTGGCTACAGTTTTAGTTTGTTGTAGGTTGTTGCTGGAGGAGGCGTGGACGCAGGAAACCCCCCACCTCCTCCCCTCCTTTATGCGGTGCCTCTACTGTCTATCGGAACGCCCATTTTGGTGAAGATTTTGATTTTGAACTTGGGGAGGAGTTAAAGACCCAGAGCCCGTTTAGTTTCACTTTAACTCAGACCAGACAGGAACAAACTGACGAGTCTAATAATCAACCATCTGTTCCCCATGGACCATAATCTAACACAAACTGATAGAAAATGACCAGAGTAATTCTGGATTAATATAGTATAGGAAAAAGATTTAATGCAGTCAGGCAAATCCCATTGAGATCACATATCTCTTTTACAAGGGAGGCCTGGGCCTGAAGGCAGCCTAACATGCATGTTTTTGACTGTGGGAGTGTTACGAAACCACTTCTCTCCCCAGCTCGTTCTTTTTACTGGAGAGTAGGGCTGCAACTATAAGTGCGTGATGAGAAAGAAAAGAAAAAAAGAAACAAAACTGGCACCAGAGACGGAACACATAGTGAGGTGGGCTTACCTTTTAGATGTCCGATCAGAGTCTTAATCAGCTGACATCCTTGAAAGGGGCGAGCCCGCACGATCATCCGTCAGACGAGCTGTTCAATAGTTGTTTTTGTTTTCCTTTATAGTTTTTCTCTTTTCTTAAAAACGCACCACTTGTGTTTTCATCGGTGGTTGATGTTTAGCAGGCGTGTTAACTCCCCGGTGCATTTAATCTGTTAGCGTCCAGACGGTTCATCCAAAACAAACTTCCTCCGGCCAAAAACATCCGACGCTCCCTGGGTTGATCCGTCCCGAGGTGAATGCTCTGTTTTTCTCCCTCCAGAGCCTTTCCGCACCGTCCTTTAAGATATTTTCTTCTTCACCAAAATCCACTGCTGCAGTATCGTCCAACACGCCACTCCATCAGTCAAATCACCTCACAGGTGTGCTACCAGCACAGCTAAAACACTTAGACTGGCTGAGCCCCGCCCCCCTCCACCAGTGAACCGTCAAAGGTGCCAAAAAATAAAAATAATAAACAAACAAAAGATGAAAAAATGTGACCACGTAACAGGGAGGAAACTGAAGTACCCAGAGAAAACTCACACAAACATGAGGAGAACATGCAAACTCAACACCAGGTCAAACCAGGGATTGAACAGAGTCCGGAAACTGCTAACTAACCTCTAAGCCATTGTGCTGCTCATATAGCTGTAGATTGATCCTGTATGAATAAAATATATGAACTTGTAGTGAAGTGTTGAATTCCAGTTTATTTGTTAAGGTTTTTTGTACGTTCATGGTTACAGATTGTTCAGTGACCTACCGTATATATGGCTTGCTATCACTTTCGGCGAAACAAATGTTTAAATCCAGCTCATTTCACAATTACGTTCATTTATTAAGGAAAAGTTCAGCTCAGACACATATTTGCTATAATTTTTATCAAACAATTGTTTTTAAGTGTTAATCTTCTTAAAAGCCTTGCTGTGCGCTCCTGTGGCAGACATTTGCAGCAGAGCTAAACGTAGGTGCGACCTATACACCAGTGCAACCTATCTAGGGATTTTTCCAATCTATTGGTGATAATTGGACAATGCGACCTATACACCGGTGCGACCTATACACCAGAAAATACGTTATATAGGCGGGGCGCTCCACCCCGTCAACGGAACCGAGCGCCCCGCCTACCCAATGTTCCAACCACCTGTCGGCACGGACGTCGCGTAACGCTAAACTAGCAGCTCACAATGCAGGTGCACTAGCTAAATACCTAAAAGCAGCCTCTTCCCTCATGCTTAAAGGCCTTGTTATACTTGGGACGTCGGCCCGTCGGACGTCTTTTACCCCCCGTTGAGTGAGCAAACATTGCGCAACTTTTGGCCGCACACCCGCTGTGATCCCCCGGTGCATAGGCGTCGTGTACATAGCCCCCAAACAGAACTCTCGAAGCCGACGATGCGGCTCGCAGCGTGTGATTGGTTCAAAGTTTGTGGGCGTTTTTTGTTTGGATGTCCATATATGGTCTATGACACCGCAGCACGTGACACCGCAGCACGTGACCCCGCCACTGTTTTAGATACCGGTAGTTCTTACAGTAATATGTTTCATAAAATTACAAAATAAAGTGCAAATATAACATCAGTACTGACATTAATTATATTGCATCTTACCTCCATATGGGCGTACAGAGCATACAGTAGCCTTCCCCAGCTTATAACTGGCAGCGATGGCAGTGAATGAGCACCCAGAAGCCAGGACCCGCAGCGTCACAGCCAGTCTCTCCGGGGCAGAGACCGGTGCGCTGTGCGTCGGTGCGTGCTGCAGGTGAGGGGAGATCCGGTGGGCAAGTTCATCAAAACGAGCAGCGGACATTCGAAAATATGAAAAGTGTGTCTCGTCATCCATCTCCCGCATCTGCTGAACCAACAAGCTAAACTCGCCTTGTGTAGATCTGGTCCTGTTCAGCGGGCGAACGTGCCAACGCCGTTCGCGTCGTATTTCCATGTTCGCGGTCAATAACATTAATATAAGGTCATTTTCTTCATCCTCGTCCTCCGACTCGTCATCCAACCTGAGAAGCATCTCTTTTGCCGCCTGCGAATACATTTTCTTCGTAGTGAACTGTTGAAATTACTTCCTCTTTCCGGCAACAGCCAACGTGCGTGTGACGTATGCAGTGTGAGTGCGCGTGACGTATGCAGTGGGAGGGAAGAGGGAGGGATTATCCCCACGTCTTAAAGAGGTATAAACACTCAATGCGGTCGGTGACACACGTCAGCGCTGGGTTCACTCAACGGGGGGTAAAAGACATGAGACGCTAGTATAAACCCAGCTTTACACTCGCTGACACACACACACTTGAAAACTGTCTACATGAACAGCACACGGCTCACGTTTGTCTATCTCACCCTCCCGCACCAAAAAAAAAAAAACTACGGGCAACGAGCGGCTGAGATGTTTGTCTCTCTCCTTTGCCCTGCTCCAAAACTATGCGCGGCTTTGTCTCCCCCCCACACACACACAAAATCTGTCAGTATGTGCTGCGCAGTCTCGGGATATGTTTCTGTCCGTCTGTCCCCCCTCCCCGGAGAAAACTCACGGACGAGATGAGCGCCCCGCATGGCGCATGTTGTTTCTTATTTACTGAACCAGCACTTTGAAAACCAGAGAGTACCAGTACATGATTGCTACTTTAGTAATACTCACATTTAGCTTGTCTCACTGCTGATTCCAGTGATGGTGTTTTGGATTGTAATGAACCTGTTGGGGCAGGGGTATAGTCTTATGGTGTTTTGCACTCTGTAGTGGACCTGTTGGGGGGCCAGTGGGGGATAAAGTTTGATGGTGTTGGACTCCAGTGGACTTGATGTAATGGTTGAAACAAACAGTTTTGTTCTTTCTTTCACAGACAGGAAATGCAACCCGAGCCTTTTGGGTATTATCGGACTGAACAGCACCACTCCTGCAGGTCAGGACCATGTGGTTCAGTGGTGGGATGCCCAAGGAATTGTGGGATTGATCCTTTTTCTTATGTGTGTGCTGTACTCCAGGTAAGGAACTTCTTTGATGTAAACAGAAACATTTGTAGAAAAGCTGATTTCAAGCTACAGAATACAATCTGATGTGTTTCTGGAGAATAAAAGGTCTTCTCTCTGTTTGTCCTCCATTTGTCCCGTTTGACTTCTGTTTGTCCGTCAGTATTCGCAATTCGTCCAATACCCAGGTCAACAAACTGACTCTGACCACCGATGAGTCTGCTCTGATTGAGGACGGGTCTCAGGCAGACAACTTTGATGGGGACAGCGGTGTCAATAGAGCTGTGGACAATGAGAAAGACGGTGTCACGTATTCTTACTCGTTTTTCCACTTCATGCTGTTCCTGGCTTCACTTTACATCATGATGACTCTCACCAACTGGTACTGGTAGGTTTCACATTGAAGACACTCTTAGTGTGTGTGTGTGTGTGTGTGTGTGTGTGTGTGCGTGCGTGCGTGCGTGCGTGCGTGCGTGCGTGTGTGTGCGCGTGTGTGTGTGCGTGCGTGATATCCCATGAACCACTGTGTCTTGATAACTGGTGACAAGTTTGCTGCCACAGCAAACACAACATAGGCTCTAAGTGTCAGTTTTACAGAGACTGACGATTTGATGTGGTAGTAGTTGTGAGTCATTCCCAACTTATTAAAGAGCACTAACTGATGGCACAAGATTATTGTCCCCCATCTCAGTACAAAGAGGTGACTTGGAAATACCGTCCAACTGTCCATCCAGTTCATGTTTTGAGCATAACTAAAAATAAATTATGTACTGGCTTCCATTTTGGTTTGTAGCTGCATTTAGGCATTAAAAAGAAGTCCCTATTAAAAATTGGATTGTGGCATAAAAATCCAAGATGGCCATCAGTGGTGGGTACACCCAACCACAAAGTTAGCTTCGCTAACCCATATTCCGCTAACTAGAAAAATTAGTGTAAGCTAACGCTAACTGTGCTAAGACAGCTGTCGTGCGTCTTGGTCTCCTTCCAGTTGAAACTGTGTCAACCAGTTGTGTTGTCACGTGTACACATAGTCATACAATAGCGTGCCTATTAAAGTCTTTGAGACACGCCCACAGCAGACACGAGCAAGCTTGTGAATTTTGTTTGTAGACAAATTAGCTAAATCTACTGGTTTCCAAAGATGGTGAAAACGCTAATCCACTAACCGAAAAATAAGGTTAGCTGTTTTTGGATTAGCAAAACTGTACCCACCACTGGACACCACCTGTCATTTTAGGAAACTATGCTTTGTAGTTCTTATTTTGCTTAAAAGTATAGTTTCCTCAAATTATTAGGGTAGCCGACGATTAAGCAATGGTGGTCAAGGCCACCCTTGCACCAGGTGGAAGATAAAATTACTCCTTCCACTCACCAGGATCCATCACTCTGCCTTGCCTCAGATAAGAAAACAAAAATTATACCTCTGTTTTTCTACATAGTGTAACATCAACCCATTTGAATATCTTGCACCAAAAGCATTGTTTTCTTGCATTCTTTGTTCAGTTCCAGTCCAGAAAAATACATCTTGAAAACTACAAACATTCACCATTCAAATCCTTCAGCGATGGGGATCATAGGTGTGCCGCTTGTTGTTAAAAACTTTTACTACAGTAAATATGTCTGTTACCAAAATATTTCATAAACCACTGGTTGGATTTCATGACACTTTCAGGAAATGACCATTGGGCGGACGTCATGGAGATATATACAAACTCAAGGGTTAAATACATGCTGACCTCTGCTAAAACACACACTCTGCCTATACAGTACTACTGTACTGTAAATAGTCTGTCCTTACCAATGTTCCAATACATATTGAACATTATTATTGGTATTGTTTATCTTATTTCTTTATATATTGGTCTTAACATTTAGGAACTTTTGTGTGAATCTTTTTATCTGTTGCTGCTGTTACACTTGAATTTCCCATCTGTGGGACAATAAAGGCTGTTTCATTTCTATTTTACATTCTAAGTAGAGACGGGACCAGAAGCTGAAGTTGAAGTCACAGGCTGCAGTTAGATTGTTAGGCCCCGTCCCTCCATCCTGTGTATTGTAGTAGCTCAGCTGCAGAATTTATCTGACCAATGCCGGGTACCCACCAAACGCGTTTTGGGCAGCGGAAGCGGCCGGTTTACATTGAAAGTCTATGTGGAGACGCGGCGAGGCGCGGCGAATCGTGAAGCGGCGCGTTTTGAGCGTTTCAAGCGGCGCAGCAGCGCGCGGCAGTTCTTTTTCGCGCACGCGACGCGTCCGAAGCAGCTGACGCGTCGAGCAGCAAAGTTCAAATATTTGAACTTTCGAAGCTCCACGCGTCGCAGCAACCAATCGGGAGAGACTCTGCTATGTGATGACGTAACAATGACGGGACTTTTTTTGGACTTTTTAAACTTACCCCAACGAGCCTCCATGAAGAAACCAGCCTCCGGTAAGAAACTTGGCATTTTTACAGTTGCCGCTGTCCGCTCGAGCGTACGATCACCCCAAACATAAAAAAAAAGTTTTAATCTCAACAAAGACTTTCGGGGCTGCAGTTCGGCTCGTAGAAAACCCACTCAAGTAGTAACGAGGCTCACGTACAGCTGATTTCGTCTGCCCGGTGTACAAGAAACAATCGGAAAGGGAGCCAGACGCTGCTCCCACTGCGCGTCATCAGACGCGTCTTCAGTGTGAACAGATTCTGGTGACAAGCAGCCAAAAGGGTGCGGCAAGAGCGTTTTGACGCGTTTGGTGGGTACCCGGCACAAGACAGCAGCGAGTCATCAGATCTACCCTCTCCAAGCTGGAGAACTTTGATTTTCAAAGACCTAACCGGTCCGATCTCGTTCTCCAGCATTTCTGAGGCAGACTAAGGCCCTGTTTACACGGACATGGTGGGGGGAAACGTAGGTTTTTGCATATGTTAATTAGAGGAAAAGATCTCTGTTGACACAGACGAATTCTGTGTTTACATGCATCCGCAGGGTTCAATACAGAAACAACTGGACTTTATTTGTAACAGAAGACGTTTTGCTCTTCATCCGAGGAGCTTTATCAATTCAAAGAGCAGAGCATCCCCCTCCGCCCTCATGAATCTGCTGTAGTTACCATGCCGGGTCATTAGATGGCGCTGTGAATTTTTGAACCTTCACCTAATGTGCATGCGTGCTGCCTCAGTTTGCTCTCCTTTAGGGCTAAAAGTTCAGCTAACAACAACAACTTAACAAGTTAAAGCAGAATTTTGGATAAGAGTCGACAGATTTGACACCAAGTGGGACAAGCTTCATCTAACAAGCTGCACACCAGTCGCTGAGTGGACCAGAACCGAGTCGTCGAGTATGATGTCGGACTTTAGTCCGTGATAAGCAGCTGATTTACAGCAGGTAAATCAACGTTCTTAATGTTTGCTTGTGTTTACTTCGATCACATAACAACCAGCTGAGTTTTTATTTTTTTCCTGTGAGGTCGAGAAGCTGTCCTTCCACCAGTGGACCGGTTTGGATGGGACCAGGATGAAAACGGAACAGACCAGTTCATTAACGTAATTACAGTTCAGTTAACGTGTTTTAAAAGTGTTCAATTTAATTCTCAGTGTTTGTGTGACATACAGTTTGTGGTGTTTAATAAATAAATACAAAATAAACCTGGTGTCTTCATTTTCAACTTTAATAACATGCAACATGTTACGCATTGTTTAATTGACGTAACAAGTCTAGATGGCTTCATTTAGCTCAGATAACTTTATATATCTCCCACGTTAACATAAATATTGTTTATTATTGTTAAACTGTTATTATTTAGCACATTTAGTATGTTATAGTGCAGCGTGACGTGTGAAATATATGTCTGCCTCGTTCAATAAACAGTGATACTAGAACTGGATCAGACTGTGTCTCTTCCAACACAGATGCAGCTACATTCAGGTGTAGATTAATTAAATATGAGACTAAAAATATATTCCATCAGTCGTAGTTCAGAAAGCGGTGCCTGTACACTGCCATTGTTGATGCCGTCTGTCCACGCGTGCGTGTTACGCGCATGTGGTTCAAACAAAAGCTCCGCAAGAGATGTTTATGTTATCAACGGGGGGGGTCAGCAAAAAACCTCCACTCTGAGAGGTGGGTTCAGAAACCTCCGGATTCAAAGAGGGGGGGCCAGTGGTGTCATGTAAATGATCAGCAGAAACGCAGAGAGAAAGCTGCGGTTTCACTCAAAATACACGCCGTGTAAACAGCCCCTAAGAGCCATCCGAACCTCCTTATTTTACAATTACTCTGTATTTTGAGGACTCGTTATTCATTTTAGTGACTACACCTTTTTATTTTAGGGTACTTCTCATATTCTCAGAATGCTTCTTAAGAACGTTTGGTTGTGTCATCTTCTCAGTTCAGACACAAAGTGTCTTCAGGCAGAATAGTTTTGAATTCTCCAGCAGCCATGGTAGAACTTTCCTAAAAGTCTTTCAGGCTTCCTGAAGCATTACAAGGTTTGCTCTGCGTTTTTAGCTGTGCGTCTGTTGCCCCATTTCAGTCGCCTTTGTCTTCTGTCTTCTCCCAGCTTGTGTCTTTTCTCCTCCATGAGTTTCTGTCTGTTATTGTGTACAGCAAGGGTGCCCACACTTTTTCAGCATGCGAGCTATACAGTACTTTTAAAAATGACCAAGTCCAAGTGATGTACCTACCGGTACTATGAAAACATAAAACATACTTATTTATAAACATATTAAGTGTGCTTTATTTGTTTTACATCCCAGCTCGCTGTGGACGCAACATAAATGACAAAACCCAAAAGTTTGTTTAAAAAAAAAAAAGTGACAATTTATTTTTACTGTCCATGTACAAAATAATAAAACACATCAATAGCTTGCGCTGCAGTCATATCCTTAAATACCATCCAAATAAAAATGCATAACTGGGCTGTGTCACTCACATCTGTAGACTCGTCCAATTGCAGCGAAAAACACTCACAGTCCGCGATATCCTTCCAAAGTTGCTGGGTCAAATCCTCGGACATGGCTTCACAGTGCCATGGAAATGTACTTGATACCTGTAGAGCTTTGATTGAAGATAATATTTCTGGTTTGTTTTTAAAGTCTCGGAACGAGTCAGTTATTAAAGTGACTCACCTGGAATGATGCTTCGGTAGCTGTCTTTGCTTTTGTGGTCAGCTGTAGGAAAAATGACTGCTGTCCAGATAACTGGGATTTTAGTTCCTTCACCTTTTCTTTCATCATCTTTCTCAGCTTACTTTTTGGAAGGAAATCAGTGTTGTAGTTTTGGTGAATTGTCAGAAAATGCCGCTCCACATCTCCTTTGGAATAGCAATGGTAGACTGGCAGATGAGGCAAACGCATTTCAAATATGACATTGGGAATAAAAAGTTGTCCTCCCATTCCGTATGGAAATGCTAGGCTTTTTGCTTCTTACTTGGTCCAGCTCCCCCACTCATTTTCCCGAGACTCAATGGGATTAACCTGTATAAATAAAGGTTGAATGAATTTTACACACTTTCTTGAGTTTAGATTAGAAGAAATAAACTGGAGGAAACTCGGTAGTGTATGGCGTGGTTGACGGCGCATGCATGGTGACCTTGTAGAATCTAATACTACATAAAATACATTAAAAAGTCATTTCATTGGATAGTTGCCATTGCTCCCTGAGGAGCCGAAAAAACCCTGTTGCTGTCATTTACTGGAAAAATGTCTCCGCAGAACTAGACCCCTCCTCTAGCTTCTGCCATTTGATTTGAAATTGTATTTCTAAGGCAGGGAGCAAGTGCATTAGCCAAATAAAGTTCTGTTCAGAGTAACATAATTGATAAAAGCAAACATAACATGATAAAATATAAAACAAATGAAGGTGTAACATATGATGAAACACAAACTTGAAAATGATGTCTCAGCTGTTGACAGACATCAGTAGTTTGATTCAGAGTCCCATACTTTAAAGAAAATCAATACACATCAAGAAGTGTATAGGACATACTGTAAAAGGATTCAAACTTAGTAAAGTAAGGAAATAAAAGATAAAGAAGGAAATGGAAGAGCCTTAGCTCCAGTTCAGTTCCTTATGGATGGCAAAAACAAAAAATAAATGTCTTTATTGTTGTTTCAACGCTTCTTTGAAGGACTTCTTTTTTGAGAACATGTTCATTTCCATACTTCACTTTTCCACTTTTGCCTAAAAGTTCCTTTGGGTTTCAGCAGTCAGTTTGGCAAGAGGCAGGGAGATGGCATCTTGATCTGAACCAGTTGATTTTTAGGTTTCAAATCCTTTGGTTGCCAGTGTTAGTTTTTCCATTCGCCTCAAGGTGGCAGGACGCAACATGACAACAGGAGAATCACAATTAGTACTGGGATTGTACTAATTTGTATTTTATCAAAATTTCTAAATTTAGGTTTTAATCTATCCTCAAAACCCCTTATCCTTACCAGCATACTCCCCAGAATTAATATTTTAGCTTCATAAATTTTAACATAGCTTCAGAAAAAGTTCAAAACACAATTTAAATAAACACTTGCAGCTTATCCTTAAGCTCTAAGATGTTCAACTTTCACTTCAGAATGAATCATCCCATTCATTCCATTCTATCAAAGTGTTGCAAAGAATTTCATTCTTATTTTGAAGTGCATGCACTAACAATCTTGGTGACTACTTTAGACCATCTCTGTACATCCAATAACTACCGGTATCTGCTATTATGCTGTATCTAATCACTGAAAAGGTAAAAAGTAAGAATAGTCATAGTTGGGGCTGGGCGATATGGACCAAAATTAATATCTCTGAGCTCTTTAAAACACAATCTGTGCCTTCATGTACCCATTCATACAGCACTCTACTAGATCTCTACAAAGAATAACCAGAGCTTTATCACATTCATACACCCATGGGACACACATCAGAGGCAATGAGGGTTCAGTGTCTTGCTCAGGGACAGTTTAGCATGTGACTGCTGGTGGAATCGAACCCCCAACTCTCCCATTGGAGGACGACTGCTCTAGCCTCTCAACCACAGCCGCCCTCAGCTGAAGAGGATTATTATTTAATATATGTAAATAGATGTCTAAAATATAAACTATTTAATTTATGTACAGTAAATAGTTTATTTTTAGGCATTTGTTTTGTAGTTACAGCTGTTAATAAATGTGCCTGTGTGACTGACACTTGGGACAAAACCTTGACTCAAAATACATTTTTGTTATTTATGGAAAGAAAAAATATCGAGATATTGTATATCGCCATTTCTGTAAAAATATTGAGATATTAATTTTGCTCCATATTGCCCAGCCCTACTAACATCTATTTTGCCATGCGATCTACTCAAATTACCTTTGTGATCAACGGTAGATCGTGGTCGACATCTTCCTGGTCTGCAGACTCTTCAAATTTATACAGCTTCATGATTTTATCTTCGTTTATAACTGAAACCTCCTACTTTTCTTCTGAGCCCATTTTTGTGTGTGTCTCACTGAGATGTGTGTTGGGTTTGTGTCTGCAGTCCTGACTCCAACTATGAGGCCATGACCAGCAAGTGGCCTTCTGTCTGGGTGAAGATCTTCTCCAGCTGGATCTGCATCTGTCTCTACGTGTGGACCCTGGTGGCCCCTCTGGTCTTGGTCAACAGGGACTTCGACTGAAACACTACAGTCTAAACTCATGCCTTGTTTTATTAAAGTCATTGCAACTGTAGGTAGCTAAGCTTCCATTGCTCACTGTGGTTGAAGTAACAAAGATAGAGGTTTTTAGTAGTCCTGGCTTGTTTGTGCAGTCTGGTTTTTAGTAGTCCTGGCTTGTTTGTGCAGTCTGGGTGATAAATATGAAGCCAGTTTGCATGTTTTACTTTCTGCTTTAACCGTAGTCCAAACGCTTCCTGTTTACCTCAGCACCCCGTTGGACCGCTTCATTGTACTGATCCAGGTGTAAATATATTGTGAATGGTGTTCCATACTCTCCAGGAAACGAGCATGCGTTTCCATAAATAGTAGATGACAGCAGTCTTTGTCTTCAGCTTAGTGTTTTGTGAAAATCCACCTTGTGAGTTGACCCCAGACCGGTTCCACCTCTGGACAGAAACAGCTCTCTCTGGTGTTGCTGGCTGTTTTTCTGTACAAAAGGCTCTGATTAGTATTTTCTGTGTGTGAAAATTAAATGCACAGCCCAAGACATTTAGTGACATTGTTGGATTTTAGCATGCTTGTAGCTGAGCAGATTTTTATCTTAATTTTTTTTTAATCAAATGATGTGCTAACTTAAATAAAGAATTCATCGAATGAGTCTGCTTCTTTCTCAAGTTCAAGAATGTTTATTATCCCAGAGGGGTAATTTTTGTCACAGACATGAAAACATGTATAACTACTATATACCGGTACTAAAATTAAAACTGCTCATTAAGAAGTCTGATTGCTGCAGAGATGAGTGAAAATTTCAGTCTGTTAGTCCTGCATCTGGCAACAGATACCTGCATCCAGACGGAAGCAACCTGAACTCACGGGGTGGGGGGTTCAGGCTCAGTATTGCCTTTTTCACTGACCTCACCTTGTGCAGGTCAGTAAACCAGCATTTTTGATGCACATCCTGATAGTCCCCGAAAGTTTGGTCCTGCTTTTACACGTTAAAGATCCAAACCAACTGATGAAGTTTAGTCCAAAGAAGGTTCTCATCAAAATGGAATCAACATTAAAACAAGAGTTTCTAATAAAAAATACTGTATATATACATGTATATACAGTATACAGTATATATATACACACTGTGTATATATATATATATATATATATATACTGTATATATGTATATACTGTATGTGTATATATATATACTGTATATATGTATATACTGTATATAACTGTATATATATATATACGTATATGTATATACTTTATATATATATATATACAGGGTATACATATATACGGTATATATATATACTGTGTATATATATATACAGTATATATATATATATACAGTATATATACTGTATATATACGGTATATATATATACTGTGTATATATATATATATACTGTATATATACAGGTGGTCCCCGACTTACGAGCGAGTTCCGTTCCTCTGGCTATCTCGTAACATGAAAATCTCGTAAATCGGGGACTACATGTATATAGGTACAGTATATATACCACACGAGCCGCCACTGAGTCAGTCAGAGTCAGAGTACTTTTATTAACATTGCACAAGTTTTCACCAGTACAGCGTGAATATGTACGCACAGTCATCCGGAAGGGGGCGAGTGTGTGAAGCTGCTGCTTATCAGACCATATGAGCAGAGGTGGGTAGGAACAAGTTACTTACGAGCGAGTTCCGTTCCTCTGGCTATCTCGTAACATGAAAATCTCGTAAATCGGGGACTACCTGTATATAGGTACAGTATATATACCACACGAGCCGCCACTGAGTCAGTCAGAGTCAGAGTACTTTTATTAACATTGCACAAGTTTTCACCAGTACAGCGTGAATATGTACGCACAGTCATCCGGAAGGGGGCGAGTGTGTGAAGCTGCTGCTTATCAGACCATGAGACATCATATCACATTATGTTCTTCAGCGCGGCCTCTCCCATCTGTATTGGGATGAAGGACAAAGGTGTGAAAACAAGGAAAGAACCATGAGGGTCACAGCGTTGGTATTAAAAAAGTTGTATCACATTTTGTCTTTCAAGAGACCATATGAGACAGAAAAAACTATACCAGAAGCACATTTAAGACAATCACATGTTGCATTTTGAGACTGAGTCAGTGAGACTTCTGTCCATGAGACATTCCAGATAACAAACAGTTCTGAGGTGAAACCAGCTGGCCTCCGATAACGCTCATAAAAAAGTTCTCCGGGGGAGGGTGTAGCGATAGTGCAGCTGTTTGCCTCAGAAAACACGTCTCAGGAGAAATTTGACATCCCGCCTTTTTCCAAGGCTGTTTAGGGTAAAGTCAGATAAGGATTACAAATATTTTTCACTTCAGGCAGACAGTATAGTTCCTTCAGCCTTGAGTCTTGCTGGGCAACTCTGATATGGTCAGAGAACATGACAACGTACGAAGACTCAGAACCTAAAATATATAATGTTGAAAATGTGATTGATGCAAATTTTTTTCCTGTAATAAAAGATAGCGAATATTATAATGAAGAGCAGTTTAATGACATCAATATATCAAATGGAGTTCTCTCTATTATTCACTTTAATAGCAGAAGTATAAATGCAAACATATCCAAAATAACAGATTACTTAAAACAGTTAAATAGAACTTTTACGATAATAGCGCTGTCAGAGACATGGCTCAATGATGATAACACAAGTAATATTCACATCGAGGGGTATGAATTATATCATATGAACAGAAATAATAAAAGAGGTGGTGGAGTCGCTCTATTTGTCAATAATGAAATAAAATGTAAATTAAATAGTGAAATGTCAATAATAGTTGATAATATTATGGAAATGATAACAATAGAAATAATAAACAAAAACGATAAAAACATAATAATAAGTTGTGTATATAGATCACCAGGAGCAAATATAGAAATATTCACGGATAAAATCTTGGAGCTAATGGAGAAGAGTTTTAATAAAAATGTTTTTTTGTGTGGAGACTTTAACATTGATATGGGAAATAAAACAGATTCAAATAACATAAGCACATTTATAAACTCAATGTACAGTTTAAATATGTATCCATTGATATCAAAGCCAACAAGAATTACAACTCATAGTGCCACAATAATTGATAATATTTTCACAAATATAACAAATGGGGACGTGATAGGTGGTATCTTAACGACCGACTTAAGTGATCATTTACCAGTTTTCACAATCTATAAAAATGATCAAAACATCACAAAAGCAGTTACAACGAAGAAAAAGATCATAAACACGTCAAAAAGAGTTTTGGAAAAATTGAAAGAGGATCTGGATAAACAAGACTGGAGTGATGTGTATGTTGATGATGCGAACAGAGCATATGATGAGTTTATGAATATCTTGGAGGCTCTGTATGAAAAGAATTGTGTGCAAACAAATCATACAAAGAGAAATACGGTTGATCAACCATGGATGACAAAAGGGTTGAGAAATGCTTGTAAAAAAAAGAATTATTTGTATTCATGTTTCTTGAAATTGCGAAGTCAGAGCGCTGAAGAAAAATATAAAAAGTATAAAAATAAATTAGTAGGGATTATAAGGAAACATAAGAAAGAATATTATAGTAAATTATTAGATAAAAGTAATGGTGATATGAAAGCAACATGGCGAGTAATGAATAGTGTCCTGAAGAATCATAAAACAAAAACTGGTATTTCAAAATACTTTGTAAAAGACAACGATGAAATTCATGATGAAAATGAAATTGTAAATGGATTTAATCAATATTTTGTGAATGTTGGATCAAGCCTTGCAGCTAAAATACCAAAAGCAGATAATAATGTGATCCATTCAATTAAAGGTTGTGCAAATAGTATTTTTCTAAATGGAACTAACAAAGAGGAAATAATGAATGTAGTAAAAAATCTTACAGACAAGAGATCAAGGGACTGGGTGGACATGGATATGATGTTTGTAAAGGACATAATGAGCCATGTTATTGAGCCGTTTACATACATATGTAATTTATCATTTTCAACAGGAATATTTCCAGATAATATGAAAGTAGCTAAGGTCGTTCCTCTTTTTAAAAATGGTGATAAATGTGTGTTCAACAATTATAGACCTATATCCTTGTTACCACAGTTTTCAAAAATTCTTGAAAAACTATTTGTAAACAGACTAGATCAATTTATAGATAAACAAAATATTCTAAGCAACAGTCAGTATGGGTTTAGAGCAAAAAACTCTACATCAATGGCTCTCATGGAATTAATGGAACAAATAACTACTGCTGTCGATCAAAAACAATATTGTATCAGTATTTTTGTTGATTTAAAAAAAGCATTCGATACTATTGATCACACCATTCTCCTTGAAAAACTGAACAAATATGGTTGTTGTGGAGAGTTAGGACTGTATGTTGATTTTGAGATTAACTGGAGCACTTCATCCACACAGACACTCGAGCGAGTCTTGACACACACAGCAAGATAGTGTTTTCTTGAGAGTTTAATTAACTATCCAGTTAGTTTACAGCATGAAGTTTCTCTTTCATGAGCTGTCTATTCTTCACAACTGATAGTAACTGGTTCTAACTGTCCCTTTTTCTGTCTGTCTGGTATCTGAAATAAAAGAAAACGGCTAAATAAGAACAAGCTAATATGTAGCTTAGCTTACCCTTACCCCAAAATTACACCACACGCGGCTCCGCCCCGCTCCGGTCCGCAGGTCGCAGCTGAGCGAGTCCAAAGCCCACTGCCTCCGCTCCGCTCAGGTCCGCCTGGATGCGCCGCTCCGAGACACGTGCGAGATCGCGCGATAAATCAAGTGATAAATAAGTAAGTCAGAACAAAACAATTCATTCGGTGGAAGAAGGAGAACAACTGTAGAGAGACTGCTGCCTTGATCTTCTCTCGTAAATGAGCTACATGGTTTGAGCAACAGGAAGTGATGTTTACATTTCAGAATAAAATACTTTTTTATTTATTTATTTCTTGTATTGCGTTTGTAGGCGTAGTCATAGTCATAAATATAATAGTTTAGTCATAGAATAGTCATAAATGATAGTTTGACAGCATTTTTGTACAAATAAATCCGTATAGAGCTAGGATTAGTCCGCCCGTGGTGATTTTATTTTGTAAATACGGAAGTTGTGCTCGTTCCTTTTCCTGTTGGTGCGACGTAATCTTCAAAAGTTGACTCCGGCACAGCTCCGGCGTCCGGCAGAAATAGAAAAATTTCTAATTTTGACGGACTGCCGTCCGCTCGCCGCTGCTCGCCGCCGCCGTGCGGAGCCAGTGTAAATTCTGTCATTGATTATAAAGGGTGCGTATTTGCTGCGGAGGTCGGACCGGAGCGGGGCGGAGCCGTAACGCGTGTGGTGTAATTTTGGGGTTAATATTACTATAGAGCTTTGGAGCGGGACGTCACTGGTCCGCGGCGCAAAGCGGCGCACAGCATTGTGGGAACGAAATCGCCATTTTTAATGCCTTACTAAAAGAAGCTCTGTCTCTCGTTTTTTTGTTAGAATCTAAGAAGTTTGTAACAGTTTTGCAATGGTCTAAACATGCTGTGTTATTGGATGTAATGTCCGGTCACACGACTGAAAGTAGATAGAAAACGGACTTTCAGTTTCTGTTTCCTGCTGGAAGCAGCGCGAGGGAGCTCATGTGTCGGACCTAACAAAAAGGAGATGAATGTCCTGATATCAGCTGTGAAACGTCCTGATATAACTTTCTCCATGTCCCAAAATAACTGCTAGTTTGTTCCAGACATCCTGGTGAGTGTATAAATTCGTTTTGTTGGAGTTGTGCCATAAATTTTGCCACGATTTTGTCTGGGTGTTTAGTTCATAGAAGTGGGTCAGCCTAGTTTAGGTTGGGTTCAGTGTTTTAAGTGGGCCGGAACTCACCAGTACCCAGTTCCGCCACTTCTAAAATTTAACCCTGAGAGTACCGGGACTTTTTTTAAGCGTAAGGTGCGTTCCGGAACTTATTTTCGTCTTCTCCACTTGAAAGACCCGTGGCAGATTAGAATGCATCATTTCCCCCGACTGGATTTCAAGAAAGAGTAATGCATCTTCACGATAATAAAACATCTTTGGTGGAGCGCGTCATTTGGCCAATCACAACCTCAGGATAGACAGGGGGAGGAGACGACAGCGAAGTCTGTAAAAAAAATAAAAACAAACTCTGCAGCGCGACAGAGCGCGAGGGAAGCGGAAGTAACTCCTCCAACGTGTGGGTAAAGTTAATATTTTTATACATGCAGTGTAACCATTGTTTAGTAAAATGGCATGTTGTGTTACAAATAAAACTAAATAAAAATTAACAAAATAACAGTCAATTGCACCCCTAAAGCCACTGTGATAAAGTATCACATAGCCACAGGAGTGAGTTTAAAAACAGGATGATGTCTATATGAACTAGTTGAATGAGGTGTCTCTAAAATATCCTGATTCATGATCAATAATAATTTCAACAATTTTTTAATCTGTCCACAGGACCTGACTTTATTTTGTTAGATGTCTCTAAAATAGTTAGTGAATCATGTTTACATGTAGGTAAACATAGATGTTTAACAACTTGTTAAAATACACAAGAATGCAGGAAATGGCATCTACTTTATTCAAAATTTCTGGCAAAACATCTTCACCAGCATATTTAAGAAACTAGTTTTTACTGTTAGTAAGTAAGTTTTATTTATATAGCACATTTCACAGACATGAGAGTCACATAGTGCTTTACAAAAGGAAAAATAAAATCATAAAATCACAGAAGTACTATACAGAAAGGTAAAACATAACAAACTCTAAAATCAATGTACAAAATTAACCAAAAGCCTGTCTGAAGAGATAAGTCTTAAGTTTTTAAATGCATCTGTTGACTCGGAGCAGCGCATTGTTAGCAAAATGTTCTGCTGTATTTGACTTGCTGCTGTTGTTGGTTGTTAATTTTTTGGTTGACACAATCTTTCCTATTTATGTTCTCATTAAATCAGGTTAGTAAATGACTTTTACCTGAAGCATGTTAAAAAATTACAAAATCTTTCGGGGGGGGGGGTTGGCGCAACGTTTGTCACCTTTTTCATCCCTTCTGAGTTTGCAGGTATGCATATTATTATGACATTAGGGAGGGTACCGGCACTTATTTTTTTCCACTTAAAGCACTGGTTGGGTTTATATTTTTTATATAACGTAGTCTGATTTTAGACAGAGTGGACAGCTGTGTTATTGTGAAATAAACTGTTTAAAGTTTCTGGTGTGTTGTCACTGTTACTGTATTAATACTGATCTGTGTTCTGATCTATCCTTGTCAAGGCAGACCTTCATATGAAATGAATTAAACTCCAGAAGAGCTCAGTCAGGCTGCAGATGGAGAAGCAGCTACAAATACACCATCAAATGTTGCTCAGGTAGTACCATATAAAACAATTTCTCCATGTCCCAAAATAACTGCTAGTTTGTTCCAGACACTGGTGAGTGTATAAGTCAAAGTCAAGTCAAAGTCAACTTTATTGTCAAAACTGCAATATGTACAGGACATACACAGGATTGAAATTGCATTTCTCTCCGTCCCTCGGTGCAACAGTAACCATTTAAACACTAAAACACTGAAACATTTAATAAACATAAGCATAAAATGAAATAATAAAAGTGTAATACTGTCCTGAGTTTTTTCATAGTAGTATAAAAGTGTAAAAAAGTGTAAAAAGTATATCTATAAAATAAAATGAAAGTTCTGGCATTGACATTTGTAATAGAGTGACAAAGCAGCATATGAAGTTTATGTACACAGTATATGTATGAGGTAGTTGATATTGGTATAGAGGTAAAGTGGCATATACAGTAAGGCTAGTAAAAAATATACAGTATATATCAGCAGTAGTGTAGATATAAAAAGTACCGGTAGTGTAAATGTAAACAGTAGTAATAAATGTAAACAGTAGTAATGAATGTAAACAGTAGTAATAAATGTAAACAGTGAATGTAAACAGTAGTAATAAATGTAAACAGTAGTAATGAATGTAAACAGTAGTAATAAATGTAAACAGTGAATGTAAACAGTAGTATAAATTCGTTTGTATTAATACTGATCTGTGTTCTGATCTATCCTTGTCAAGGTAGACCTTCATATAAAATGAATTAAACTCCAGAAGAGCTCAGTCAGGCTGCAGATGAGGAGGAACAGGGACCAGCAGCTACAAATACACCGTCAAATGTTGCTCAGGTAGTACCATATAAAACAATTTCTTCATGCACAAACAGAAAGGTAGTAGTCATCTGTTACAGAACAGGTCAGAGCTGAATAAAAACCAGCTGGAAAAAGTAAATTTAAAGTATTAAATAGGACTTCCTTGTTTTGTCATCATTGTTTAAGGTGTCACACAAAACTCTGTCTAATACCTGTGTCTTTTTCTCTTCAAGGGATGGAGGTGACAAGCTCATAACAGAAGGACGTTGTTATCTGACAGAGGCTTTGATATTAGACTGTGTGAGAGTCAAGGTTCTTTATTGTCATTCACATCACATGTTGTACGTGAGGTGGAACGAAACTGTGTACACAGGGTCCCATTTACAGCCAACAAAAGTATAAAATGAATGATGTGCTGAGGTTAAAATCCCTCTTCTCCACATCGAGAGGAGCCAGTTGAGGTGGCTCGGGCATCTGGTTAGGATGCCTCCTGGACGCCTCCCTGGTGAGGTGTTCCGGGCATGTCCCACCGGGAGGAGACCCAGAGGAAGACCCAGGACACGCTGGAGGGACTATGTTTCTTGGCTGGCCTGGGAACGCCTTGGGATTCCCCCAGAGGAGCTGCTGGACTCGTTGTTTTGAAATATTTTTACAGTTGAATAATAACAAGTGGTTATTTTTTCTCATTTAATAAAAATTAATGTGGTAAACATTTATGAAACATTTAATTCAGCACTAACATGTAAACATGATGAAATTGATCACATTTGTAGTAAACATTTGATGTATTAACAAATTTCATTAACAGGGATTAACCTGTCCAAATAAAAGTTGAATGAATGAATTTCAGGTAAGAAATAAACATAAAATGAAACAGATCCATTTTGAAGTAAACATTTGATGTAATTAAACATTTCTAGTAACAATGTGATGAACATTGTGTAAGTTAATACATTTTATAGAAAAATTGCTACACAAATGTGCAAATATAAGTGAACAGCATGATTTACATAATTATGTATCCCTTGAAGCTGGAGAACAAACTGAGAAATATTTTTAGGAAGCTTCATGCTTTCTGCAGACGTCCAGCTATGGCTGTGTGGGTCCACACAAGGTCACAGTGGTTTGATTATGCACCTGTGCAGTGTGGACGATGCTTCTTCAGGTGAATTTCATCTCCTGCCTCCACAGCCGCTGGATGCTGCATGTCTTGTATCTGTGAGGGAACTTTCTCCAGGCAGCAGCGATCGCACTGAGTCCATCAGAAGATGCTCCAAGTTCAGGAGTTGGATTTTGTACTGCTAGCTGCATTTTAATGTATCACCCTCATCATGACTCAGAGAGCAGAACCTGTGAACACACAATTAAAATGGTGAATGAAAAGACAGAAACATTTGTCTATAATATATATGCATCTTAATACATATATATAAAGTAATCTAATCAAGATTTGAAGTCTACATGACAAGCTCAAGTCATTAAAAATAAGGTATTTTCTACGTGGAGCTTTGTAAATCAGTTAAAATACTATAAAAAATTAAGTGTTCACAATTTCTAATACTCATAGTAGCATACAGAAGGTTGATTGATTCTGAAAGACATGTATATTAATAATTTATGTAAAATTAATGAGCCAGCAACGTACCTTCAATGTATTTAGAATCTGGGGGATTTAAAAATGTCCAAATCATCTATCCAGCTATTCATAGATTGGACCAGCTCTCCCAGTGAATTGTAATTATAAAAAAAAATTGTGGTGTAAACACTGACACAGACCAGGTCTGCTAAAATGACTGGGAATGTCAGTGGAGGTAAGTATTACTCCAGGTCTCTGCTCCATTTATTTATTTCAAACGGGCAATATTTCCAATTATACCGATTTTTTTCCATGTAGTTTTTTTTTGTCATCTGGGAGAAGCTTATTACGATAGTCCACTTTATTTTGCGCTGCTTTTCAGAACCGTGACGGAAGAAATCTCCTGAATTTATTTTATTTTTTCTGAAGACAACAAAAATGGCGGTCGAGACCGGAACGCCCCGACACGCCCCCGACACTCCCCCACACAGTGACGTGTGCTCCAAAGCTCTATAAGACAGAACCTTCAACATGAAATAAACATTTCTTGGACTGTCTCATATTTGCGCCAAAAATCGCCACCCCATGAAAGAAGAAATTAGCGCTCATTAATGTTGTATAAACTCACCCTTGTCACAAACGCAGACAGGCATCCACGATAAAAACACCAACGGCTATAAAACCCAACGGCTTTTCTCAGCTATATTATTTCCCCAAAGGACCCCTTAGCTGTCTAACAAGATGCCTGACGTAAAAAATATGAATTAGCTGTCTAGCTGTCTAACAAGATGTCTGAACAAAAACAATGCAGAAATATAGGGAATTTATAACAGCCGCCCCCAGAATAGCCTAGCTATTATGTAAAGTCTATTAAATTCCCTAAGATGAAGGTGGAGTCCCTGGATTTGGTCCATCATCAGTTGGAATGGCCGGCAGCTGGACCATACGTGATACCGGCCGCAGGTAGGTCTTTTCTCCAATCCGAACCTCCGCTGACCGGACCCGACCGTCTGCACTCTCGAGCACCTTGACAACCTTCCCGATGAGCCACTGTGCTCTCGGAAGCTGGGGATCAACGATCATGACGATCGTGCTCTGCGTGAGGTCGTCAGTAGGCCGCCTCCACTTCTGCCGAACTTGCAAGGACGGAAGGTAATGTCGCAGGAACTGCACCCAGAAGTGGTCCACTATCATCTGACAGTGGCGCCAGCGTCTTCTTGTGACGGTGTCAGGAGCGTAAGACACTTGGGGTTAGGAGGCGTCCCGCCGCCCTATCAACAACATATTTGGCGTCACTGGATCAGCTATGTCTGATGAAACGTAGCCTAAGGGCTTGGCGTTGAGGATGCCCTCAACCTCGATCAGAAGTGTGAGAAGGACGTCTTTGTGGAGAGACTGGGTGCCGGCAACTACCTGAAGAGCTTTCTTGACCGACTGTATCTCTCGCTCCCATGCCCCACCATAGTGAGGTGCTACTGGTGGGTTGAACTGGAACTTAGTCTGGTGTTTGGCAAGTTTCTCTTGTAGCTCTGGAACCATAGCTGCAAATGCCTCCTTTAGCTCTCTCTCGGCTCCTCTGAAATTAGTCCCTTGGTCTGAGAGCATCTCAGCAGGAGTTCCTCTTCGTGCTATGAACCTTCTCAGCGCCAACAGGAAGGAATCTGCATCAAGACCTGCCAGCAGGTCTAAGTGGGCACAGCGTGTTGTGAGGCACTTGAAGATCACTCCCCAGCGCTTCTCCACTCGGCGTCCGATTTTTATGACATAAGGACCAAAGCAGTCCACTCCTGTGGAGTAGAATGGGGGCTTCAAGAATCTCAGACGCGCTGGAGACAGGTCTGCCATCATAGATACTGTAGGTTTGTGACATCACACTAAATGACTGTATTTGTGAAGAGAAAAAAAAAAGGTTTACCTTGGTCCTAAATAAAGGGAACATAAATAAAATGTTTGTGTTAATATAAATACAAGAATGTCTTGTAGTTGTGTGTTTCAGTCTCAAAAGTATCCACTGGGAAAATTATCTGGGTCACGTGACTCACAGCTTTACCGGAGCTGATAAAAGGACAAGGGTTTGAGCGCTGCAGAGGGGTGTGGCAGGTGAAGACGCGTGCAGAGTCGCAGCGCACGGACCGGTGGAGCTCCCAAATCAACACAGGACATCTGTAGTTGGGCTTCATGCTGAAGTTAGACCCAACTCAGGAGGGAAGGAAAAGACTTTCACAGATGGACTTAAAGTGACACCCTGGGAAGGATCGGTCCGGATTCCCTGGAGCGATACTGGAGGAGAACGCTCCAGGTAGAGAGGAGGAAACAGCTGGGACAGACACAAACCCGGTGAGACGTTTCCTTATCATTTGTTTTATCCTCCTCCTGTCATTGTGAGAGACTGGAGGATCATATGGGCCCCAACGAGTCTTTCATTTTTGAATATTTTTTGAGTGACTAACGGCCGACTTTTTTTCATGGGACAATTTATTATAATTAACGAGAGATCTCTCTGGGGGAAGTTTATGGGAACTTGAACTTTTTCAGAAACTTTATTATGTTAATGTAAATGTGCTTTTGTGTAACTAATTATGTTTGAATCACAATTGGAACAGCTGATTTTTGTTTGATTAATACAGCCACGCCCTACGGCACCCTGAAGTTGACGTGTCCAAATTTATTTATTTATTCATTTTTTCTATAATGTTTATTTATGACGGTCTAGTGTTATTCTCAGTTTCCTGATTACATTCAAAACTAGTTAAAAGAACTCTCTTGAGCGTGTACAAGCTCACGTTTAAAAGGGAGATTGTTACAGTGGTGGCCCGTATGGGGAAACAATGTTTTTTGAATGTGTATTATTAAGCTGAGGTATCATATTTGACTGTTGTTGTTGTTTGGGGTTTTGTTAAAAAAAAAAGAAAAGAAAAAAAAATCATTTTGCATCAAGAGTGATAACTTTATTGATATAATGGAAGAAAATCCCTCACAACTAACTGAAGCTGAGGTAGAGGTTTCACTGCAAGGAGCAGATGGAGTAACATGTCCTCCTTTAGAAACTGATTTAGCAGGTAGTTGTCCAAGAGATGATGCTTGGGTAACCCGTAGAAACCCTGTGGGGGAAGTAACTTCTTTACTTAGTTCATTATATGCTTCAGATGAAGAAAGTGATGATGAAGAAGAAGATGATGATTTAACCTATTTCTCACAAGCAGACCTATTTAAGCTTAAAAATGATTTGAAAACAGTGGAGGAGAAGGTTAACACTTTGGAGGGAAATTTTCAGGACTCAGTGAGCAGTGCTTTAAATCGAGAGCAAAATATAAGAACATATATAGACAAAAATGTGGAGGCATTAGAACAGCTGATGATTACTACCTTACAAGAGTTTGAGGGAAAATTAGTTCAGTGTTTACAGCGACGTGATGAGAAGTGGAAGGTAGAGGTGGAGAAATTGAAGCGCGCACATCGATCTACTGCTACCCGACCCCTTATTAGTGCTGAACACAATTTGGATCTGTCTGCTGACCAAAGGACACACTTAATGGCTCCTTCAACTGTACGGCTGCCAGCAATGTTTACTTCAACATGTCAGAAGTCAAACTTACCTCATTCCTCCCAGCCAGCTACTTATCTACAAAATGTCTATCAGCCAAGTTCAAGTTCATGCTTTGATCCCAATCGACCTGCAACTGTCCCTACTGAGATGCTTCCAGCTATACCATCCTCCAGTAGTGTGACACCTATGCTTCGCACACCTGTCCCTCTCACATCTGGTAGAATACCAGCAATTTATGCCAAGCCTCCCATCCACATGGACTTTCCCTCATTCGCAGGGGCACGAGAGGTTGCTGATGTGTTGAACTTCATTGACCAGTGTGAAACTTTCTTGTCGGTGAGACCACTCTCTGACCCTGAATTAATTGGTGCTTTGACTGGTGTCTTGAAAGGACCTGCTCACAGCTGGTGGTGTGTGGCCAAGAATGGAATCCAGAACTGGATGGAATTTAAGGAAGCTTTCTATGCTGCATTTCTTCCCCCAGACTACCTCGCGGAGGTGGAAGAAAAACTACGGGACATGGTGCAGTTACCGGAGCAGTGTTTGAGGGACTTTGCCTTCGACTATCGGGCCTTGTGTTTAAGGTGGAAGCCAGATATCTCTGAAGCCGACCTAGTAAGAAGGATCCTAAACAACTGCAATCCTAAACTGGCTGGTTGCCTCAGAGGAACTGTCACCACGATGGACCAGCTGGTTACCGTTGGGTCCCAGGTGGAAAGAGACTGTGCAGGAGCTAAGGCCTATTGGGGGAAAGTTGACCAGCAAAAGACCAAAGGAAAAGCACCAGGAAAACAATATCCTAAAGGGAACTTCAAAAGACCAGCAGATGTGGTGTCCGTAGTACAACGAGGCCAGAGGACAACACCTTCCCTTTTATATGTTCCCATAGAAATCCGAGATAAGACATGTAACGCTGTCCTGGATACCGCCTGTACATTCACACTGATGAAGCATAGCCTGTGGCAGGAAATGGCTCAGGCAGATGAACATTTAAAACGAGCTGACAACCAAAAGTTTGCCCTAGCCAATGGAAAAACCTACAGTGCTTTGGGAAAAACAACTATTCTGTACTGTTGGCATGGAATGATGTGGGCTTTGGACACATTTATTGTAGAAGACACTAACCTCACATTTCCCATTATTCTAGGGTTGGACTTTTTGACAAAAACATCGACTATTATTAATCTGGGTGATAACACATATGGAGTCAAAGGCCCCCGGGGTTATTCATTTTACCCCTTTATGGCTTCACCACCAAGCACTTCCTCATTGGGTCTGGGTCCATCACACGTGAGCCTGATTGTGGCTTTGCCCATAAGAAACACAGAGGACTTCTCAGCAGACTTAAGAACAACAGTTTTGAATCAACCACCAGAGATTACCCAACTTCTTCAAACCTGGCCCACAGTGTGCACTGATACTTTGGGAAAAACATCTATGGAAGTGCACAACATTTACACCACAGATGAGTTGCCAGTTCGAGCAAGAGCCTACAGGGTGTCACCCTTTAAACGACAGATAATCAAAGACCATATTGAAAAAATGCTTCATGACGG
The DNA here is from genome assembly GCA_038048925.1 of Garcialebias charrua. Taxonomy (NCBI): domain Eukaryota; kingdom Metazoa; phylum Chordata; class Actinopteri; order Cyprinodontiformes; family Rivulidae; genus Garcialebias; species Garcialebias charrua. The sequence goes on along the minus strand of JBBPBX010009182.1, from coordinate 24,262 downwards.
CATCATTGAGCCCTCTCAATCTTCTTGGGCTTCTCCGGTGGTTCTTGTCCCAAAACCTGATAAGACGTTCAGGTTTTGTGTGGATTATAGGGCCTTAAATGCTAAAACAAGACAGGATGCCTACCCCATGCCTCTAATCCATGAGTTGCTGGAATCAATGAATGGAGCTTCAGTGTTTAGCACTTTGGATTTGAAATCCGGCTACTGGCAAATGGCTGTGGCTGAAGAAAGTAAAGCCAAAACGGCAGTAATAACAGCTTTTGGATTATATCAGTTTAAATGTATGCCTTTTGGACTGAAGAATGCTGGTGCCTCATTTCAGAGACTAATGGAAAGGGTGCTTGGAGACCTGAGAGGAAAAATTTGTTTCGTTTACATAGATGATGTGATCATTTTCTCTCCTACACCAGAACAACATATGAAAGATTTGGAGGAAGTTTTTGCCAAATTACACCAAGCAAACTTGACTTTAAATCTGGGAAAATGCAACTTCTTTCAACCAGAACTCAAATTTTTGGGTCATATAGTGACTGGGAGTGGGGTTCGTGTAGATCCAAATAAAAGCCTGGCAATCACAAATTACCCCGTACCCACTGATAAGAAATCACTTCAGCGATTCTTGGGGTTGGTAGGCTGGTACCACAAATTCATTTCCCATTTTGCTGACATAGCTGCACCTTTATACCATCTTCTCAAAAAAGCCAACAATTGGGAATGGTGTCCAAACTGCCAGCGGGCATTTGAACATTTAAAACAGGTCCTGGTAGAGGCCCCCATATTAATGCAACCCAACTTCCAACTGCCATTTGAGATACACACAGATGCCAGTGATGTTGGACTGGGTGCGGTACTTGTGCAAATGACACCTGAGGGAGAGAGAGTCATTGCCTTTGCATCCAGAACCCTGAGGGGTGCGGAGTGTAATTATTCCACCTCAGAGAAAGAATGCTTGGCTGTTGTGTGGGCTGTTGAGAAGTGGCGGCATTTCATAGAAGGATCAGAGTTCACTTTATATACTGACCATGCAGCATTAACTTGGGCATTTAATTGTACAAAGGCAACCTCTCGCTTGACCCGATGGGTGCTTCGGTTGCAAGAATACCACTTCAAAGTCAAATACAGAAAAGGTTTACATAACTTGGTTCCTGACGCGCTGTCAAGAGCAGTGTGTGAAATCCCCAGGGCGTACATTGCAGCGACCATCTCTAAATCTGGGTCAGAGTTACCTTTGGCATTGGCTGACATCAAGGAGGCTCAGGCGAAAGATTCCACCCTGCTTGACATGGTCCAATCATCTGCTAATAAGAACCCCAACAGAATAGGGTTCTGTAAAGTCCAGGATGTCTGGTACAGGAAGTCTTTGGTCACGGACCAAGGAGAAAAGTTTCAGCTGGTTGTACCCAAGTCTATGATAACCCAGTTTCTCAGTTATTTTCATGACCATCCTCTAAGTGGACACTTAGGGAAACTAAAAACATTGTTAAGGATACTGGAAGTAGCCTGGTGGCCCACAGTCAGGAAAGACGTCTGGGCCTACATTAAAACCTGTGTCACCTGCCAAAAATATAAACCGGACAATCAGAAGCCAGCGGGGCTCATGCAGCCTACTACAGTGACCGAAGCATGGGAAAAGATCGGCATTGACTTGATGGGTCCTCTTCCCCGAAGCAAGAAGGGAAACAAATACCTGTTGGTAATCGTGGACTATTTCACTAAGTGGGTAGAAATGTTTCCACTGAAAGACAGCAAAGCTCAGAAAATTACCAGCATCTTAAAGAATGAAATATTTACCCGTTTTGGTGTTCCTCGAGAGCTGGTATCAGATCGTGGCCCTCAATTTACGAGCCACGAGATGGAAAATCTCTGTCGCACTTGGGGTGTGATTCAAAAGTTCACTACAAGCTATCATCCCCAAGCCAATCTTACTGAACGGTCAAATAGAACGATCAAAACAATGATATCCTCCTTTGTGGGAGAACACCATATCAACTGGGATAATTGGATCCAAGAGTTTAGGTTTGCCATCAACGCTGCACAGCATGAGACAACTGGAAAGTCGCCGGCCGAGCTTACTCTTGGTCAACCTCTCAAAGGTCCATTGGAGAGAATCATTGGCCACTCTCCTAGTCCTCAGCAGACACACTATAAATTCCTGGATAGACACAAAGAAATGATTGAACAGGTTAAGCGGAAGATAGGGTTGAACCAGGCCCGACAAGCTAAGTATTATAATGCCCGTAGGAGAAGTGTACAGCTCTTGCCGGGAGACTTAGTCTGGGTTCGGTCCCATCCTCTCTCCAAAGCCTCTGACAGATTTTCCTCAAAGCTAGCGCCTAGATGGTCAGGTCCAGCTGTTGTGAGGAAACAATTAGGTCCTGTGAATTACCAGATACAGTGGACAGACCAGAATAAAAAAATAGATACAGTTAATGTGGTGAATCTAAAACCCTATTATGGAGTTCAGGTCCAGGTGCCTCCGGCAGGGGGGGGGGGATCTGTGACATCACACTAAATGACTGTATTTGTGAAGAGAAAAAAAAAAGGTTTACCTTGGTCCTAAATAAAGGGAACATAAATAAAATGTTTGTGTTAATATAAATACAAGAATGTCTTGTAGTTGTGTGTTTCAGTCTCAAAAGTATCCACTGGGAAAATTATCTGGGTCACGTGACTCACAGCTTTACCGGAGCTGATAAAAGGACAAGGGTTTGAGCGCTGCAGGGGGTGTGGCAGGTGAAGACGCGTGCAGAGTCGCAGCGCACGGACCGGTGGAGCTCCCAAATCAACACAGGACATCTGTAGTTGGGCTTCATGCTGAAGTTAGACCCAACTCAGGAGGGAAGGAAAAGACTTTCACAGATGGACTTAAAGTGACACCCTGGGAAGGATCGGTCCGGATTCCCTGGAGCGATACTGGAGGAGAACGCTCCAGGTAGAGAGGAGGAAACAGTGGCGGCCGCCACTAGAGGGCGCTAGGGGCGCCGCTCCTCCTTGGAACTGCAGCTTTTCTTCTTCACCATTTGAATATTTTTTTTTTTTTTTTATAAAAGTGAAATAATAAAATAAAAATATTTCGAAATGCATGCATATATGTTTTTAGTTGTGTAGGATAAATATTTTATGAGTAATGATTGTTTTGTTTGTTTCAAAAAACGTTTTCTGATTGTGAGTGACGTACTTCCGGTTTCCCCGCTCGGCGCCGCCTGGGGGCTTTTCCCATGCTTTTCCATTGAATCTAATTATAACTATCCGCCGCTAGCGGCCGTAGTTTATGTCCCATCAGTACAAAACTTTTGGACTGTACAGGTCGCATTTTCCCCCGCCCTCGAGCCTGGACTGTCTCTTATGCCACGGATCGACAGCACTTCCGGTTCGAGCCGAGGAGGGGGGGAGCGGGGGATTCCCTCTGTTTACAGTCAGACCTGATCATCACACGGACAACTAGCGAGTAGCGACGTTGAAACAGCAGTAATTATTAATGGTGCCTCTACACAGGTAAGCAAGTAATAATTAGTGAGTTTAATAAATCGCTGAGCACACATGAGCAAAGTTTGAGCTGTTTTCATCTGTGTTCGGGACATGGTGGTGTGTGTGGGACGGTGGTTGTTGCAGTCAGTCACAGTAGCTAGTAGCTCTGCTCATGGTTGTGGTGTACTGTCTGCAACATTATAAAAGTTGCTACTTGCTAGTTATAAACCCGAATGTGTGAAGACGACTCCTGTCTGTTCATCTTCAGCACATGAACTGTTTACTCCTCAGAGTGTCTGTCTGTGTTAGTTAACTTTTGTCTCGTTTCGTTTAGCAGCAGTTGCAAATTTTCTGATGAATAAATCTGAATGAATAAATAAACTTTAGTTTTAGTTTAGTTTAGTTAAACTTTAGTTTCATTATAAGTTGTGCTGTTGTTTCAAAGACACTAAACTTAAATAAATCAAGTAGCAGAAAGATTTAAGCATTAAATAGTTTGAAGGTTGAGCTCCATTCTCCCTGATGACCAGAAGAGCAAGCTCATTTCACAAGCATATGATGGTGCGAGTGTCATGAGAGGAGCCACAGGTGGTGTACAGAAGAAGATCCAAGATCTCTATGTAAATGCACACTACATTCACTGCTATGCTCACCAGCTTAATCTTATCATGCAGCAGGTGACTTCCCATATCTCAAAAGTGAATATTTTCTTCTCAGACCTGGCTGGATTCTCCGGCTTTTTTTCAAGATCGCCAAAGAGAACCAGTATTCTCGATGAAGTGGTGGCCCACAGAGTTCCAAGAGCAAGCACAGTGAGGTGGAACTTCCACAGCCGAGCTGTGAACACTGTTTTTGAACACAAAGAAAAACTGCTCCAGTGTTTTGAAACCATCAGGGACTCAGGACAGTTTGATCCTACCACTGTTAGAGAAGCTGGAGGCTTTGTTCGGCTGCTGGAGGATGAAAGCTTCAGCTTTTTCCTGAAACTGTTCCATCTGGTCATGCCTCATGTGGACATTCTCTACAACCAACTCCAGAAGCGGACCATCGACTCAGTCTTTGTTCAGAGAATCATGCAGCAGTTCACAGACCACATTCAAAAAATCAGGTACCGGTAAATTGAAATTAATGTGTATGTTGTGCTGTTTAATATTACTGATACAGTATTTTGTTAATGTCTTATGATTGAACTACTTCACATTTCTTGTTATTTTACCTGGTGACTAAAATATGAACACTGTTCTCTTATGGTCCTGCAGAGACTCACTCCCTACTATTTGTGGCGAACACAGTGGCAGTGTATCCCAGATGGCTAAGAAACGCCGCACACTGGGCCCTGGTGAACGTCAGAGGATAGCTACAGAGGATAGCTACAGAGGTGAGCAGCTACAGAGGTGAGCAGCTAAATGCATGTCTTTTACCGTACAATGTTTTTCATCATATTAGTTCTGTATTTTGAAAAAGTGAGGAGCACTACATCTTTCTAATTACAATGTCAATTTGAATTGTTGCTATTAAATGTACACATATACTCATAAATTGTTAGATGTTAAATAATTAGAAAGCTGACTAGCCATTTCCCTATCCTCTTGAATACCAGGAAAAATAAATATTGTCCATGCCCAATATTTTATTATTCATATGGAAGAGAAAGGTGCCAAAACCCACCCTTTCATATTTAGCATAATTGAAAAGCACAAAATCAGTCAGAGAATCTTTATTGCCATTTGCACCACATGTGGTACATGTGATGAAACAAGATTATGTACACAGGGTCCCAGTTACATCCACCAATAAAATGTAAGAGAAAAACAGTAATAACATCTAAGATATGAACTAAGAAATACATCTACTAACAATACACTAAGCACTAATATCATAGAAAGCATTACTCCAAACAGCAGCACAAACATGAGTCTGTATGAGCAGATGGGCACGAATGAACACAGAAACATGAAACAGATCAGCAGCAACATGTGATATTGTAGGTACTTTATTTTTGTACCTTTATTGCATGCTTTAGTATTTTTTTTGTTTGTTCTTTGTTGTTTTAGTGAGTTAAATTGTTGGTTCTCAATCTGAGCATTTCATTGTACTGTTGGCCTAGTTTTAATCTGCATTTGATAAATAAACACCAGAAAAACTTGAAACGTTATTTTTTCATTTTTGAGAAAATAGCCCCCCCTGGTGGTTAACTGAGGAACCGCCACTGGTGGTACTTGACATTGATGCTTTTGAAACTCCATTGGAACACAACACCCAAATCAATGACACAACTGTGGAGATGCCGAATGCTGAGACCACTTCATCAGATGAGATCCCACCAGAACCTAACCCACCTGTATCGGAGGTCATCACTACCAGGAAGGGCCGTGTCATCAGAAAGCCCATCAGATACAGAGAGACTTGAAATAAATAAATAAACTAACTAAGAGAAAATAAATGTTACCGTTTAGTAGAATGGAAATTGTTTGATTTCTATGTAAAAAATATATATACTGTATGTATATTTTTGTGTTGCAGATAGGTTTTTGTTCTAAACAAGGAGGAAAATGTAGTGTAGTAACGTTAATGTGTTATCGCGAGATCAGATGGACCAGAGAGAGAGATTAAAGAAGACGGACATGTTGGCTAGAGTAACTTGGAGCACATGTTAATAAATAAGTATAAAGCAAACTAACTGACCAAGGAGTACAGATGGTAGTTACAGCCAGTTATGAATGTTAGCGTGCCACGGTAGACAGCATCCAACATCTGCAAGCAGCTGGCAGGAGCATTCGTGTAACTAATGTCACCATAGTAAATGGAGGGGAGGAAAGTGGTTACAAGACATTTCCTGGCATTCAGAGTTAAACAAGATCTATTTCTGACAATTAAACCCAGTTTCTTTATCAAGTTTTTAACGTGGCTTTAAGGAGAGATTTGCATCAACCAAAATTCCCAAGTATTTGTAAGAATCTACTGTAGTGATACAGGTCCTCATGCTTGACCTTCAAGTACACCTTTTCACATCTCTCTGAACTCTCAGTGTTACACCTTCTTGAAGCTCTCAAGGAGACAAGTGGACACAATTTTTGTTACAATTATTTTGAATTAATGGACACCAATTAATCCGATTGAACTTTCTTTTTAATGTGTGTTAATTCAGAATTGATCAACAGTATATTTTTGTCATTTAATGATGATCTGTTACGTCCATGAGTTTGACCCTTCTGCTGGTTTATTTCTGCAGAACAAGCAGTCTTTGAATCTAAAGCACAGAGTCAGGGTAAAACTGTTACTTCCTTCTCTGTTTTGTCTGTGAAGTTAGCCATAATATTCTCTGTGTGCTCACAAGCGGCCATCTGGCCGATTCTATAAACAAGTTTTCCTACTGTCCTTCAGAGACCTTCTGCCTATGGGATGAAAAATCTATCCGTTATTTTGTTAAACCAACCAATAAGCCATTCAGGAGGTGGCAAACTCCACCCCCCATATAAAGATCCACTTCCGTTTTGGACTTTAGTGTCGGAGGGAAGAACTTCCTAAGAACTGGTTTTTCCTCTGGAAAAAGCTGGAAACGTTCTGGTCATATGCCAATTAGACCCACGTCTCAGCTGGAGTCACAGTAAAGCCTACTGTGTCTCAAAACACTCATTTCTGAAAGAATTTGTTTTCTGAAGTTTTATTTTGAAAATCAGTCAGTGCGCTTGACCTTTGTTTCCTGCCGAGGGAGGCGAGTTTCCTCGTATCGTGAATCAGCCACACACGCTGAAGTTTCAACTGGACGGCCGTTGGACAAACCCATCCACGTGTGTGTCCAGACACTTCTCCACTCTTATCTCCAAGAGACGAACCGTCAACAGGTAACGAGTCGTGGTGTGTTTGAGCGTGCGGGAGCCCAGCAGCTGCTCGTGTGGGAAAAAGGTGTCACCCAGTCTGGTTCAAAATAATCAACTTCGGTTAACTTAGCTTTCAATCTTTAATCTTCCTCCTATTTCTTCTTTTTCATAAGCCATTAATCTGTCAAGTAAATGTGCCAACAGAAAAGTTCCTAACTGTCTGTTTGATTTTAATTTGAATTCTTGTCAACGTAGTTTAGTAGATCAGAGCTAATATCGATACAAATGTTTAATGTATTTTTATGATTATTTCAATAAAAGGTCTATTTTCTGGTGGACCAACATAAATTGAAGTCTCTCGTGAAATTACATTTTGTCTAGTCACAGTAAAGCAATTTAATACCGGAAAAAGGGTGAACTCGCGAATGAATTTGGGTCAGATCAAGTCTGCTCCAACTTCTCTAAAATATTAGCCTGGCCCTCGCCCTCCTACGCAGCTCCGCTCAATTCTCATTTCCCTTCACTGCTCAGTCTGGGACTTCTCCCATCCACAAGGATTTCTCCGGTAGATTTTTGACCGGACCAATCAGAGAACAGAAGGAGCGGAGCTTTTGGCCCCTAACCCACGCCCCCACCTGTCCTGTCCCAGCGAGCAGCCGCATGTTCTTATTCAAAGCGATGCAGGACTGTTTTATATCTGACACAAATGTATTAATTTCCCCTTCTTAATCCCTTATCTGGAGTTTTCTGGAGTTTTTTTTGTAAAAAGTCAAGTAATCGCTCCCTCCTCCCTCCTCCTCTCCCTCTGCTGAGTGAAATGAACGAGGAAGAGCCTCAGGTTGTCACGAGAGAATTAAACTTGGGTTTTACGTTGCTGCCCGAGTCCCTGCATATTTTCTGGCCTTATGGTGAGCTGGACCAGAGCTACATGGTTTTATTTTTATTTTTTAAGACGTTTTATTTCCATAAACACAGAATATCCAGTGGTAGCGAGACGACATGCAGCAGGGAGTGGAGCAGATCTCAAGTTCACGAGAGCAGAGGAAGCAGACCATATATGGCTCTGAGGGGGAGCAGAATGCTTTTCCTGTTCAAAAATGTTCTAAGATCCAATGGTCTTGTTCCTCAGCAGAGGCCACGTCTCCAGCAAGAATCGGTTTTCTATTAAGAGATCCCAGACCCTTGTCCGAAGCGAAGTGAAGGACAGGGTCTGGTTTTAACCAGGCTACTAAAATATAGGTAAGTCAGTAAACTGACCAATAAGTCCTATATTACTACAATAATGGTGGCCCAGTAAGTGTTTAAATACCTTACCCACCAATATTATTACACTACAAACTCAATAAGAACACCATGATAGGAGGAAGAACTGCTGGCACAGACTTTCTGTTTGAAAACATCCCCTTGGTTTTGTTGGCTTTAAGCACCAGTTTGAGATGGAACAGACTGGATGATGTATGTAGACTGTAGAGGCTGAAAAACCTTGGCAACTGTGTTAGTTCGGCAATAAACAACAGTGTTGTCGGTGTAGAGATGTAAGGAATGTCAGGAATGTTTTGACCTCCATTATTTACATAAATTGTAAAAAAGAGTGGGACCTAAAACTGAACCATGTGGCACAACATTGCTGTTAGGTAGCTATGAAGTATCGTTATGTTGAACACATTACCTCCGAACTGAGAGATAGTTTGAGAACCAGTCAACTGTATGATCTGTAATATCTGCGAGCTTGTGGTATAAGATGATCCACCAATAGTGTGGACTCGAGTCACATGACTAAGGCCCTGTACACAAGTAGCCGTTTATCAGTAAAACCGAACAGTTTATCATGCGGTTTGGCCTTTCATCCACACGTGAACTCCGGTTGATGTAACTATAAACGAATAATAACAAAACTCCGGCCAAAGTGAAGATTTGAGAACTCTCCGCTTTCGAGTCTGCGTGTGGACTTTGAGAACGGAGCTTTCTGCTCCACCGCCTCCAGCTGGAGCGGTGCTGACAGTCACACAATGCTCTAAAAAAAAGCACTAAAAAGTCAACCTACCTGCTCTGACATGATTCCCAGTCGACATTTTCCTGCGTTTTATTAATTTTGTACTCCAACACGGTATTTAATAGTAGTTCAACCTCACGGTCTGTCCACACAAACGAAAGAAAAAAAAATAATAATAACAGGAAGTGTGGCTGAGTTGAAGGGTTGTGACTGCACTACACTTCCACCTATGGGTTCAGCATATTCATTACAACGCCCTGTCGTGAAAAAACAGGACATGTAGACAAACATTTTAAATATTCGAACATGTATAGACAGAGATGTTTTTTGTGTGCAAATATTCGTTTTTCAAACACCAGGCTACGTGTGTACAGGGCCTTAGACTTGACTCGAAAAAATATTCAGAGACTTACAGTATGACTTGACTTGGACTTTGACCTGAAATGACTTGAAATGACTTGATATTTTACCCATAATGTCTTCTTCTTCTTCTTCTGTCAGACTGGTGCAGCGCTTCCTGAACCTGGCGAAGGAGAGGATGACAGCTGGAGAGAGGTGTCTTCTACAACAGTGGTTCACGGGGAATCGCCCGCCTGACCCAATGGACCCTTTCCCGGACATTAACCTTGATCCTAACTTTGCGAAAGACAGTGGTCCTTTGACAATATAGACCCAAAGATGAACTTGTGCATAACGGGTCAAAAAGAACTTTATAAGAAGATCCTGAACAAGAGAAATCTGCTAAACAGAGCTGTCAGCGTGTGGGACGACAAACTCGGAAATCAGAGGCCCCAGTGGAGGACTCTTTACAAACCTCCAACAAAGAAACGGACTGGCGATCTTCAATGGAGGATCCTTCATGGTGCCATTGCAACAAACTCATTTTTGTCGGTCATCAATCCTGAGGTTTTAAACGAGTGTCCTTTTTGCAGTCTGTCTGAGAGTGTTTTTCATGTTTTTACAGATTGTGCTCGACTGATTGATCTGTTTAATCTAATGACAAGGATCTTTAGCCTCTTTGACACAGTTTTCACCAAATCTGTTTTCATTAATGGAGTACGTTACAGCAAAGCCACAAAGTTTAAATCCCAAACTTTAAACTTTCTGGTAGCTGAAGCAAAAATGGCTGTTTATTTGTCTCGCAGGGACAGACTGCAGGCTGGACCTCAACTGTGGAAGTGCAACATCAAGGCCAGACTGGCATTGGAGTTTTGCTTCCACAGAGACACTGGACACTTGGAGAGTTTTGTGAAACTGTGTGGATTTAAGAAGGTTTTATGCACCATTTCTGATCAGGGAGAACTACAATACAACAAGCTCCTCATGTAAATATTGTATTTTATTTTAAGCTTGTCCTGATCATATTTTTAACACTGTTGTGTTAAATTATTGTGTAAATAAAGTTTTGTTAAAAATCAAAATCTTCTTCTTCTTCTTCTTTCGGCTTTTCCCTTTTCAGGGGTCGCCACAGCGAGTCATCCTCCTCCACCTCACTCTGTCCTCTGCATCCTCTGTCCTCACTCCAACTACCTTCATGTCCTCTCTAACTGCATCCATATATCTCCTCTTTGGCCTCCCTCTTTGTCTTTTTCCTGGCAGCTGCATTTCTAACATCCTTCTACCAATATACCCACTGTCCCTCCTCTGGACATGTCCAAACCACTGTCCCTCCTCTGGACATGTCCAAACCACTGTCCCTCCTCTGGACATGTCCAAACCACTGTCCCTCCTCTGGACATGTCCAAACCATCTCAGTCTGGTCTCCCTAACTTTTTTTTTTTTTATTGTTTTGATTATACAGAACAACAAACAAACAGAACAGCAAGTCCACACGTCCTCCCATGATACAGGGGTTTCACATTCTTCAAACTATACCTCTTATAGCAGTCTTACTTAACCCAGTTCCACCACACTGTGGTTTTTAAAGAATTACTAAAAGGACAAGCATAGACATCAGAAAAGTTAGAAAAAAGTAAAGAAAGAAGGAGGAAAAAGGGCAGAGATGAGGTCAAATTAATTCTATTCCAAGGAGTTTGCATCAAATATTTTTTCATAGTATTCCAAGAAAGGTTGCCATATCTTCTGAAACTTTTCAGCTGGATTTTGGACTGTACTTCTTATTGCTTCAAGCTGGAGGAATGACATTCATTCATTCATTCATTCAACCTTTATTTATACAGGCTAGCCTCGTTGAGTCACGGGGACTCATTTACAAGAGGGACCTGTCTCACTCACACCAAACAACCATCCACTCTCACACTCACACCTAGGGTCAATTTAGAGTCACCAATCAGCCTAACAAGCATGTTTTTTGGTCTGTGGGAGGAAACCGGAGTACCCAGAGGAAACCCACGCATGCACGGGGAGAACATGCAAACTCCACCCAGAAAGGCCCCGGACCGGGATTTGAACCGGCAACCTTCTCGCTGAGAGGCAGCAGTTCTACCAGTTGTGCCACCGGGCTACCCAATACATAGTGTTGCGTATGTTTTGGGGGTGCTGGGCTTTTCCAGTTACTAAGAATTAGCCGGCATGCTAATAATGTAGAAAATGCTATCAGCTGGGATTGGCTTTTTGAAATCCTTTTAGTATGTACTACCCCAAATATAGAGGTGATAGGGTCTGGATCAATTTTCTCTTTACAAATATATGTAAATGTATTGAAGATCTCTGACCAAAATGTGCCTAATTTAGGACATGACCAAAACATGTGGGCCAAAGTGGCTGGTGCTTGGTGACAGCGAATACAGTTTGGATCGACAGTAGAATACATTTTAGCCAGTTTTGTCCTATAGAGAGGTGCAGGCGATTGAAAACCTTAAGTTGTATTAATCTTTGTCTAACACAAATAGATGATGTGTATATTTTATGTATAGCCCCTTGCCAAATCTCCTCTGTCAATTCTATGTTCAGGTCCTCCTCCCACTGCCTTTTTAAAGGCAGAAGAGATGGAGATTTTATGGCTTGGATGACGATATACAGCTGAGACACACCACCCGACCGCCCGGGTTTGGATACTAGACAGTCATCAAGAGGGCAAGCTTCTGGTTTTAGTGGAAATGTAGGAAACTGAGCACAAACAAAATCCCGGACCTGTAGATATCTGAAAAAATGAGAGTTTGGTAAGCCAAATTCCATTACCAAATGGTCAAAAGGAACAAATGTCCCATCCACAAAAAGGTCTCCCACACATTTTATGCCTTTTCTTGACCAAGTAAGGAAGGCTGTATCTATAAGAGATGGTTTGAAGAGGAAGTTTGAGGTTAGGGGCATGTACACTAAGGCTTGCACGAGACCAAAGTGTTTACGGAGTTGGGTCCATATACGCAAACTGCCCCTCACAACAGGATTACTGGTTTGTTTGCCCACTACTGCCGACAGTGGTGCACACAGTAGTGAGGCTAAGGAGCTGGATGGGCATGAGTATTGCTCCATTAAACACCAGCTCGGGCCATTCCCACTCATCGATGTACATATTGTTAATTTAAAAACATTGGCAGCCCAATAGTAATGTAGAAAGTTTGGTAGGGCTAGCCCACCATCTCTCTTACATCTCTCCAAAACTGTTTTTCGCACTCGAGGTATGGTTTTGTTCCAAATAAATGTACTGATGTGCTTATCAAGTTCCCTGAAGAATGATTTGGGAATGAAGATGGGAATTGTTTGAAAGAGATATAAGACTTGGGGTAAGATAATCATCTTTACTGAATTAATACGTCCAGCCAGGGACAGGGGTAAGGTCGACCAGCGACTGAGATCTTCCTTGAGTTTCACCACCCAATATTGGTTTAAAGTTGTTTTGAAATAGGTCATTATACCTACGTGTAACATTAACACCCAGATATGTCATAGAGTCCATCATAATCCTGAATGGATGTGAATCAAAAGAGTGATTTTGGGCTACAACATTAATCGGAAACAATATACTTTTATTGAAATTTATCTATAACCTGAAGACTTGCCAAACTGCAAAATTATGTCTAGACATTTCGGAATAGAATCCTCTGGATCTGATATATATAACAATAAGTCATCCGCATATAGTGATAATTTATGTATTAGGCCGCCCCTCCTGATGCCCCGTATATCATTGTCGGATCACAGTGCTATGGCAAGTGGCTCAATAGCCAAATCAAAGAGAAGAGGAGAGAGAGGACACCCTTGTCGGGTTCCTCTTTGAAGCGTGAAGTATGAAGAATTGTAATTATTGGTCCTCACTCTAATGGTGTGTTCACACAGAGCAGCGTTTTGAACCTCCAAAATGCTCCTCACGCACGCAAGTGGACGCACTTGTGAATGTAGCGTGTTCAAAACTGAACGCCAGAAGCCAGAAGCTGCTGGGTGTGTGGGAGGAGCTTACCGGTACACAGAGCCCTGCACACGGAGTCCTGCTCACTCCGCCAGGCGAGGAGGAGCTGTTTATTTCCGTCTCTGTCGAGCAGACTTGACTGGTCGTGAAGGACTTGTCGCGAACACACAGCTACAATGAGTTTCTCTTCCATAGTTCACGAGCTCGCGGGTCTTTTCTTTTTTTTTCCGACAAACAATACGTCACATAGTGCGCGCGCACCCTCGTTTCCGCGTCACATAGGGACTCTCCCACTGCCCCCTCTCTTCTGCCCCCCGACTCTCCCTGATTGGTTGACACACCAACCAATCAGGTGGAGTTGAGCGGCGTTTGAAAAGTTTGAACCGCGAAATCTTCAACATGTTGAATGCTCGGTTTGGAGGTGGAAGCCGGTTCACGTGCACGAAAAAACGCTACTCAGCACGCTCAACACGCACGCGACCTGACGCCAGACGCCAGGAGGTGGCTGGAAGTGCGTCCACCATTGATTTTACATGGAGGCTGGAAGCTTGCAGCTTGAAAACGCTGCTCTGTGTGAACACACCATAACTTGGGGAGTTGCATATATTGTGCGAATCCAGGAGACAAAGACGGGTCCAAAGCCAAATTTATTCAAAGTTTTATAAAGATGTTCATATTCAATTTGATCAAAAGCTTTATGCGCGTCTAATGAGATCACAATCTCCGATGAGTGAGTTGAATGTTCCGAGTATAATATGTTATAGAGGCGTCTGAGATTATGAAACGACTGCCTACCCTTTACAAAGCCCGTCTGATCCAGATGTACTATTGTTGGGACTATAGATTCTAATCTTAATGATAGAATTTTGGTGAGTATTTTATAATCACACGTAAGTAAACTAATTGGACGGTAAGACTCACATTTAATAGGATCCTTCCCCTTTTTAGGGAGTACTGAAATTGTGGCCTGTGTCATAGATGTAGGGAGTTTTTCATGTTTAAGTGATTGTGTGTATACTGAGCTCAACAATGGAATCAATTTATTGGCAAAGGCTTTATAAAACTCAATTGGATACCCGTCTGGGCCAGGTGCTTTTCCGTTTCTCATTAACTTAATTGCATGTCCAATTTCAGCTTCTGATATCGGCTGCTCAAGGTTGGCCTTATCCTCTTCAGTTATAGTTGGGAATGTTACTTTTTCTAGAAAATCATGACTGCCAGATTGATCTGAAGAATATAATGACATGTAGAATAATCTGAATTGATCGTTAATATCCTTTGGATCTGATTTCACTTCACCATCCTGTGTTTGTATTTCTGTAATAAAATTAGAAGCGGAATGTTGACGTAACTGGTGGGACAGCAGCCTACCCGCTCGTTCTCCATGTTCATAATAGTTTTGTCTAGATTTCAAAAAATTTTCGCCTACTTCTTTAGATAAGAGCAGATCAATTTCAGTTTGTAGTGCTATTCGATTCTTTTGGAGATTGGCCGAAGGGGTAGTGGAAAGTAGCTGATCGACATCATTAATTAATTTGATCAATTCATTAAAACGTTTGGATTTATTTCTGTTGAGACGAGCAGTATACTCAATTATTTGGCCCCTAATATATACTTTAAGAGTTTCCCATAGTGTTAGAATATTAGTGTCTGGCAGTTGGTTAGTTTCAAGAAAAAAGTCAATCTGTGTTGAGATAAATTCTACAAACGACTCATCAGACAATAGCGAGGTGTTAAACCGCCAGTTATATTGAGCTGGCCTTTTCGCTTGGAGCCGAAGCTCCATTAAGACTGGGGAGTGATCAGAGATGACAATGCTATCTAGCTACAAGACTCAACTAGTTGGAGTATTTTTTGATCCAACAAAAAAAAAGTCTATTCTTGAATATGTCTGATAAAAATATATATATATA